>JAODAL010035178.1:0-43251 GCA_025379985.1 Phyllomedusa bahiana | reverse complement strand
TCTGGGGGAAAAGTTTTTGGGTGCAGTAGGGGGGGATTTTTCTTGTATTGTTTTGTTTGACTTAGGACCCTGTCTACGGGGTTTTAACAGACTCCTTAACTATTTATTGGTCTCCTTAAAATGTATTTCCCTGTGTGTAGGGACACGTATTTTTAGGAGTCTCTTGTGTGGGGACCGTCCTTTTCAGGACCTGCTCCCTGTGGAGTACTATCCTTAGGCCAACAGATAGATCAGGGCATTACAGGCTCTTTACTCTTTGGGGGAACAATAGGGATTTCTTGTTTAGGATTCGCTTGTTTGGGCCCCTTTATGTTGTGTGACTTTTCATTTATTCTATTGGTATATTTTTTTAATGATAAATTATTAAAAGTGAAGTTTTAGTGGAAGATTTTCCTTTTTGCTATGATAAATACACACCCTGTATTTGACTCCAAATGAACCCACTAACAGGCTTGGGTAACCCTTGGATATACATTGCGCTCCAGAAATCACCTGGAAAAAATTAACTCGTATGTGGCGTGTAAAAATGCTGTGTATTTTACTGAATATGAAAGCACAAACAGGCTTAAATAACCCTTGGATCTTCAATGCGCTCCAGAACTGACCAGATGGCATTAAAATGTATATGGAGCAGAATTAGACCCACCCTGGACTTGAATTACAATACCCCACAAACTGAATCAAAATTATAACAGAAGAGCAGTCTCTGATAAAAGCAGTGCCACCCCCCAAAATCGCTGTTAAAAAACAAATTTCTTTTGTGTGAGATCTCTGCAGCAGCAGCAGCGGCACAATGAGAGCAGTGTGAGCAGCCAGCATGGCGCCCGGACTTATATAGTGCTGTGATGTAACAGAATCCCGCCGGTCTGTGATTGGCTTCATGTCTGCACATGTCATTGAGGCTGTTCCTTTCTTCTTCCCAGAGTTCTCTGCCCCATGTAACGCCATGTGCTTGCAGCCATTTTAGCAATTAAAAACACACTTTGTCCCGCGAATCACCCTAATCTTCGGCTTCATGCAGAATTGAAGTTTTCCTGAAATTCTAATCGAATTCCACTTCGTTAGAATCGATTCTCCCATCTCTACCAGTATCAATGATTCTTCCCATTCTGATAGTATTAGGCTGCTGCTGTCGGTTTTACCTTGGCTGGTAATGGAAAATAGGGGTTGGCAGGGGGTGCATGTCGTTTTTTTTTCTGAAAATGTATTTATTTTATGAGAATCTGCACAAGGGCATCCACTGTAATGATTACAGGAGGTGACCACTTTAGGATTCTCAATAAATAAATGAGTTTTGGGAAAAAAAAAGATTTGGGGTTCCCCCCCATTTTTCCAAATGACACCCAAAAGTAAAAAAACAACTGCACCCGATACAAACAAATGAAAAGGTCCATTAAAACCCTATCCCTTCCCCACTCTAAAAATATCACCCCACAGCCCCCCAAAAGCGGAAAAAATTTCATCACATCACTAGGCTCTTCCCTATCCCCCTGTTATTTTAGGTATTGAGAATGTAAAAGGTTTTTTGTGACACCTTGGGTGACAAAAACTATGCTGGTAAAGCCCGAGGCAGTAATGGAGAGGCGTTTTCAGATACCCCCATTACTAAAACGGAAATTAAAGGGGAAACAAAAACACAGAAATTGCACAAAAAACTTTTTTTTAAAAAAAAAACACCCCCTGACATCTGCCCTCTTTCCCTTTTATTAAAAAAAACAACCCAAACGGGGGTCCAACATAATTAAAATGAGTCGACATAGCCCAAAGGGGAAAAACCTTATGAAAGGGAAAAAAATTAAAAAAAAATGCAGACTAAACCCTTCCCTGAAAACCCAAAAACCAAACTTTTTCAAAGGGGAAAAACAACAAAACAACCCCAACCAACCCCGGGGGCCACCCCCAAAAGGGGAAATCCTCCCCCCCAAAATTCCCCCCACAAAAAAAAAAAAAAACCAAAAACACACCCAAAAAAAAACCCCCCCACTCAAACCCTCCTCCAAAACCTTTCCCCCCACCAAAACAAAAACCACCCCAAAAAAAAACCCCCCACCCCCCAAAAATTTCACCACACATATATCCCCTAACCTCCCCACCATCACCCATGTCGAGTTTGTACAGAGGGGGGCAAAAAAAGGGAGGGAAAATGCTGAAAAAAAAAATAACTGTAAGATGTTTTTGTGGAAACTTTGCCGGGGGTTCCTGGTTGGAAAAAGTTTCATGGAGGTCTCGCAAAATGGGGAAGAAAAAGGAAAGATAAAAAAATAAAAAGTCACAGGAGACCTCCGGGGAGTCCCCCTGTTACTCACTGTGGTCATTAATGTTTCAGGCCCCGTGTTTCACTGGATAAAGCATTGCATAAACAAAGAAGGTAAAATTTGGTTGTAGGGTAATGGTTTAGGTTTAGGCACAGTTTTGGTGGATTCCTCCGGATGGGAATAGGTATCCAAAAGTCCAGGAAAGTGGGGGGCGCCCCAAACCCTAATTTTGTTTTTTCCGAGCGGTTTACACAGTTAGGGAGTTGGGGTGGCTTTTTTTTGGGGGGGGGGGGGGAGGAAGTGGCTCACCAACAAGAGGGTGTGGCCATGTAAATTTTTGATCTCCCACTTCCAAAAGTTGGCAAGTATGAATTACACCCGTGACTATGTCAAGAGACAAGTTCTGGGCTCTGTTTCTATCCTCACCACTGGGGTGCGGGCGAACACAGAAAGACAAGCAAGCTTTTGAAAGGAGAGTGGATATTGTGCAGTCCAGATGTTTTGTCCCTGCTTTTGAAAGGTTTTTTACCTTTTTTGGGTAAATTGTACCTTTATTTTGTGCAGCCTGTATTTTTAAATTAGGATACAAAACTTTTTTTAGTAATGCGGTGTATTTGAGGGGTGAAAAACCCCCCTTTTTTTATCCCGTACACGATTTAATTAGGTTTTTTTTTTCATTTTGTGCGCTCAGTTTTTTCAAAAAACCCCCATTTTACTTGCAAAAGGTACAGAAATTTTTTTTGTCATGCAGGTGTATTTTAGGGGCAAAAACCCCTATTTTATAGTACACAATTTTAATTACGTTTTTTCACTTTGAAGCAGCCCATTTTTTCAAAAGACCCCCTTTGTACTTACAATAGAAAACGACTTTTTACACCGCAGGTGTATTTTTAAGGGGCAAAAACCCCCTTTATTATCCAACACAATTTAATTAGTTTTTTTTTACTTTGGCGCATGCCAGCTTATTGTTGAATAGACCCCCATCTTTGTACTTATATACCATAAGAAACTTGCTTAAGTAATTGCGTGTTTTGTATTCATAGTGCAAAACGCCACACTTTTATTATACGATTTATACATTCTCAAATTAGGTGTTTTTTTTACTTGGTGCGCCCCGAGTCTTTGTCATAGAGCCTCTTGTACTAAATTTGTGAATACAGAAATGTTGATTGTAGTCTTACTAGTGTGTTAATTCTACATTGAGTGCAGCAACATGTTATTTCGTGGTTGATCCGTGCTTCATAACTTTAATGTCAGACTGTATATTGCCACTTGAGTAGGCCGTGCCCTAGTTTTTCGCGCGCAATAGCCACGTTGTACGACAAATTCACTGATATGGAAATAATTTCTCTCTGTCAATAGTTCTCGTTTTCGATCATCTGCTTAAACTAAAAGCACGTCAATTGTCTTATCTGGGGGAGGGGACATGTGTGCCGTCGGCCGCGCTGCGTACCCTCTCTGCTGCGGTTGTCTCGGCCCGCACGCTTGCTCCGGTCCCCCGAGGAGGTTGCGACCGGCGCCCGGGTGATGCGGTAGCGGCGGGCTCAGCTCGTCCATCACCCGGCAGTATCTATTCCGACGGTCGTCATCCACTTTCCCCGGCCGTGCTCCTGTCTTCCTCGCCAGATCTCAGCGGTCCGGACGCGCGCAGTACCCTGTGTGGATATAAGGCGCGCGACGCGGACTCTGTGAGATTTAAAGGGGCTGTGCGACGGTAATTGGGTGTAATTGCCGGGCCACTGCATCTATTTTCACCCTGGGCGCTTCCCGCTCCTCCCGATCCCTGCTGGATCTTTGTGCCTTGCATATGTGAAAGCGCTTCCTATTGTTCGTCCTGAATCATACGTGTACCCGTACCCTTGCTTCCGTCTATTGGACCACGTATCTTGCCGCCTGCCCTGACCGCCTGCTGTCTCGACAACCGACCATAGCTGCCTGCCCAGACCATCCCTGCCCTGACCCTGACTACTAGAGCTCCTTGCCTCTGACGATATTTTCGCACCTACGCGTATAATTCGGCTGCCACCGCAAGCATAGTCACGTCAGGGGTGAATCGACATGGTTGGATTCCCGCGCGCAAGTCCAATCCCGCTTTCGCGGCGGAGCCCGTATGGTGAATACGGGAACCTACTAGGATTCCGTTGCCACTTGGCGTGGCTTACACATGCTTGTGGTGCGTCCAGTGGATCCACTTCCCGCGTCGGAACCGCTAACTGTAAGATCCGGCCTGCGTATCCCGCTCATATCGGCACTGGTACCAGCTTAGCTGCCAGTGTGGCCGCGACCTACTCTCTCGCGCTGTGACCGTCAGCTCTCAGCGAAACTGGCCCAGCCAGGTGAAACTAGCAGAGATCAGTATGACCGACATTGGCCTGCAGCAACTCGTCAACCCCCCAGCAGGCAACCCTCACATCCTCCTGCCTGCAGCCGCCTCCTGCTCGGCGGCTCAACTGGCTCCATTGGGACACAAGCTCCGTTTTGTCGCTGCCTGCCAATTTGACGGTGAATCCAAAGCTGCAGGGGTCTTCTCTCATCCAGTGCACCATGCCACATGAGCTTAATGGCCGGGACACATTCTTGATCCAGTACATTTCAAGAGTGGCGTTTGTGGTCAGCCTGTTCCGTCTCAGGAAGGCCTCGGCCTGCGGTTAACGGCCCTCTTTGGGACAGAGCGGTCTCTAGCTGAACTGCGGGATCTGCAGGCCTTTCTCGCGTGAATTCCGTCAGCTGTCCTTCCGAGGGAACCAGCCGCATCGCAGCCCGCTTCGAGCCGGAGACGGCACTCTTGAAACCTCACGCCAGTGCGTGTAAACTTCAGTCGGAGAGGAGAGTACGCAGTTCACAGTTGTCGCACCGCTGGCATCAGAGCTGTCCTGGAATGATGCCGCCCTGCGAGCCACTGGTAAGAAAGGCCTTTCCAGCAGTCATCAAAGGACGCCTTGCCGCTAGAGATTGCCATCCTCTTGTGAGCGAGTTAATCCACCTGGCACAAGCATTTTGAACGTGCGCTTCGCCAGAGTAGTCCGACAACAAGGATGTGCGGGGTGTAAGATGTCTCCGCCCAAGATCGCGACTGCCTGTCGACCAACCGGCCGTTTCTGCAAAGCCTGGCTTCCGGTTTTCGGAGACCTCCTCTGCCGCCTACCTCTCCACATCTGATGAGTAAGGGAACCCTGAGCAGGTGGATCAAGTCCACCATTTCTGAGCAGGAATTATCCCTGTCGACGTGCACAGAAGCTATCGTGCTGACCTCGCGCCAGTCCAGGATCATTATTCGAGAGGTGCCTGTCGCTCCTTTGCCCGCCACGTACGGGCAAACGCCCGCACCCTAGGCTATGTTATGGGGATCGGCACTCCCGTAGGTGATGAACTCTTCCTCTCCACGTCCACTGACCTATTCGGTGAGATCAGGACTGACTCGGGTTTGTTATTCCAGGCTCCTGCGTTCCTGGGACTCCTGGTTTCTTGCCGTGGACACGTATACACGCCGCCCTTGTATCCCCGTTACAGAAATTTCGCGTGTGGATTTGTCTGGAGAGAAGCCCTTGGTATGATAATTCCTCCGTCACAGGGAGCTGCTGACTGGGTACGCCTCTCGGTACAGCGAGCCAAGGCCGTGTGACTCTCCACAGGTGGGACCGCACTGCATAAGGAAAAGATACTCCCTCTGACGTAGATGCCTATCGCGTCTTCACTCTGCGATCTGTGTGCGGGTCCCGTGGCCTGCAGCGTCCATAGCCCTTGTACTTGCTTAATGGGATGACGGCGAGGTCTGGTGCTGTGGCGGACACCTTAACTGCTGGACTCTTGTCGTTGGTTGGACACTTGTCCAGCCGTCGTCGCTCCGTCCTTCCCACGTCCTCCAGGGCCTCTTGCCAGGGTGGCCTGACCCGGCTTAATACCGGATTACCGGCGCGGTACGTCTTCTCTGAGAACGCAGGGCCGGACAAGGTTCTTCTGTCACTCATGCGCCCCTATTGACTGCTTATCGATCTACTGCTGTGAAAGCAGTCTATAGGCAGGGTTTACCCACTATCGGTACCAGAGACCGAGCATGACTCGACCTACAATTCCGGACGTGGAAAACCGTGCAGATGGCTTTATACTGCAAGGTCCTCTCATCCCCTGCGATGGGTACCACTGGGCCAAGGATTTTCTCTTCGGGCTGAAAGAAGATGAGTTCTTCTCGGCGCCCTAGATGTTTCGCGACCTATCTTGGCGCCTGGTCTTAACAAGATCACGGTGAAAAACCGCTATCCTTGCCGCCTCGATCACGTGAAACTGTTCGACCGGCTTTCGCGGGGGGCGCAGAATTTTCTCAAGTCATTGACCTGCCGTCGCAGGCCTACAACTCATCCGCACTTCGACGAGGAGGTCGGATGTGTGAAGATAAACGCTTTTTACACACACGGGATGAGACATCTTTTCTGTATATCTAGTCTATGACTACTCGGTTCTGTGTGCTAATCGCACCAGCAGTCTTCCTGAGGGAATTTGTGAACGAGCTATCTTCGGATTCTCTTTACAGTGGTCGATCCGCCCTTTGTCGTTCGCTTTCTACCTAGACGAAAATTCTCGGTGTTCTCTGCGCCGTGTGGAGACTCAATCGCTCTCTCATGTCCGCCTGGTATTGGATGCGTGTGTACGTGCCAACCACCTCTACGCATTAAGTTGGAGAAATGAAGTTGTCTCTTCCACAAGACCAGCCTCCCAGTTCCTTGGTTACGTCATCTCTGGAGTCGCCGGGTTTACAGATGGATCCTGCCAAGCTGTCAGGCCTGTCTTGTCTAGGCGGCCACTGCGGTGGGCCCTACGTAGCTATACAGACGCTTCCTGGGCTTGCTCCGAGGATTACTACCAGTCGTTATCCTGCGTTGGCATCGTACGTTCTACCTTGGTGGCACCGTATCATTGCACTTACCTAAGCAAGCAGCAAACTCCAAACCTACGGCAGTGCCGCCAGAGCGCCGAAAATCGGCGTTTTTTGACTCAACTAAGGCAGCACCTTCAGCTCGGCGCCTCGTCCTGACCAGACGCGATTCCGAGACACACGCATTTCTTTTCTGGTAGGTCGCGATTTCGCCCTCCCTCATGGTCATGGAGCTGAGCAAATCTTACGGCAGAAGGAACTAAAGGCTAAAGGATGTCACCTTTGATGCTCTTGTGCTTCCTCAAAGTGTACTTTACATCGCTTCTGTCTGTAAGGTAGAGAATCTTTACACCATCGAGACGGGAAATGTTGACTGGCTATCAAAGCGTGTAGCCACTAGAGTGGAGATGCCTTGTTTTATCGTTCTGGAGGGTGCCCGTCTCACGCTACCCCATCACCATGTTTCTAGTTTGATACCGGACCATAAAAATCTTCAATGTCCTCTCAATCGGACTCTCAACTACGGCCTCTAACTCTGCGCAACGTCAAGCAGCGTGGTACCTCTGTTCTCTATTTTTCGTTTACTGGTATTCTCCTGCGCGCTCATTTCATATGAATCAGCTACTTTCGGCCAGCAGAGAAGAACGTTCAGGGCCGCATGCAGCCTCTCCGTGTGTCTCCCGGACACTTGTGGTGCGCTGGGTGAAGGTTGAGTTCGGGCACGCAACCCCCAAGCTATATAAGTATTCCCTCTGATACGCTCTGAATCTCGTGTGGATCCAGTACGATCCTGCGAAGTTCACTCGCCCCAGGAAAACTTATGTTCCGTCCTGCGTCTCCGCAGGGGAATTTGAAATGGGGACACTGTTTTCTTGTGGCTGGTCACCAGCGACGCCTCGCAAAATCCTTCTGTTTATCTCTCGTTTCTACTGGTGGCCGAGAGCTTGCTAGGGACATCAAGGATTTCATGAAGTCCTGGTTACTTGTGGCTCGTAACAGAAGACTCCTCTCCGTACAGTACCCGCGCGCGTTTGCTCCATGCGCCCTGCCCATCCCCTTGGGCCCTTGGACTCATGTGGCAAATTGGATTTCGTAACAGATCTGCCTCCCTCTCGCGTAGCAACACGGTCATCTGGATGTGGTCGCGCGGTTTGCTTTTTCGAAGATGGCAGCACTTTATTCCCGACTCTCCCCCCATCCGCTCCCTTGCTCTAATGCTTACCCTCTGCCCAGACTAGCACAACCATGTTTTTCTCCACAATCTTCGCCTACACGGACTCACTCCTTGATCCCCACCTCCGCTCTACAACATCATTCGTCCCTCCACCCTCCAGACACAAATGTCTCGGACTCGGTTCGACCAGTCCAATTTGTGTTCGCAGGGGTCTCTGGCGCGAGCCCTCTGCTAAACTTCTGTTGCGGTGAAGCTCGCATTCTCTTCGCTACCACCGCAGCGATAGCGACAGACGAGGAGAGAGATTAATGCAGATTTGGGGGGCTCAGTATATACGACATTTTGGTCTACGCTCAGCACAGGTATGAGTGGACTCAGCTCTCGCTCTTTGGGCGGAGTTTTCCTATATAACTCTCCTGAGACTCGGAATCGCCAACTCGGGTAGCTGCCCCCATTTCATCCGTCTAATGGCAGCTATTCCCGAGCTCCAATTACCATTGTTCGCCATCCTCGACAGCCAAGCAAGGCAGCGAGGACACTCTTTGCACAGATATAGGGCCTGTCAATTTTGCGAAACAGACGCGGCAAGTATCTGCAACACCATCCTCCATCCGCACGCCTTATGAAGGTCAGAGGCGGACAAGAATAGAAGACCCTCCCCGAGTGTTTTCGCCTAGCGCGGCAAGGGTCATGGCTCTCGGCAGATTTATCCGGCTGAAGTCCCCTTTACAAATTGGGGCACCTGGTACGTAGGACCATTGAAAGTACTCGCCCGCATAAACCCGGGCTGCCTACAAACTCCGGCTCCCCACCCACAATGTGCGTATCCCAATCCTTCCAACGTCTCTTTGTTGAAGCTGTGCTCCTGATTAGTTTTTCCCAGAGGGATAAAGCCTCATGCTTCTGAAGCGGATGAGCCGCTCAACATCTTCACTGTAATGTGAGAATCCGTAGACATGAAGTCCATCAAGGGAAGGCGGTATTTCCTGTCGACGGAAGGGTATCTTGGATCCTGAGGAGAGATCGTGGGCAGCGGAGGACAACATCTTGGACCGTGAGTTGCTGCAGAGGATTCCTCTAGGCCAGGAAGACAGGGGAGTGGCTAAGGGAGGGGGGGTCAACTGTTGAGTTCCGGCGCCCGCGATCCCTCACTGCGGGTGCCCGCTGCTCTGACCCGTGTCCACCGGGACGGGTGCCGCCGGCGCCGGTGTCGGGCGGCGGGCTCACTCGCACCCAGGCGTGTCACCATTACCCGCCGTGCTCCTGTCTCCTCGCTGTCTCTTTGCTGTCCGGCAGCAGAAGCGTCCCTGTGTTATAAGGCGGCGAACGCTCACGGCCTCTGTTGAGATTGTAAAGGGCAGTGCGCCGGTATTGGGTAAATTGCCGGGCACTGCCTCTATTCACCTGGGTGCTTCCGCCCGCTCCCTGCCAGGGATCCTTTAGTGCCTTGACTATTGTGAAGAGCGTTCCTATTGTCTCGGTTCCTGATCTACGTTTGTGTTGTACCGTACCCTTGCCTTACGTCTTGTGACCTTTCATCCACGTTTTCTCTGCGCAGAGCCTGCCCTGACCGCTGTCTGTCCGCGTCCATGAACAATAGCTGCTGCCTCTGACCTCATGCTGACCCGACTACGAAGCTGGCCTGACGATTTTGCACCACGCTATACTTCTGGCTGCCACCGCATAGCAAGTCACGTCCAGGTGGTACTCGACCTGGTAGACTCCCGGACCGCAGCAACGTCACATCCCGCTTTAGCGGCGGGCTCTGGTGAATACGGCGACTATCCTACTAGGATTCTCGTCCCCGTGGCGTCGCTTACACCATCGCTTGTGTGTGGTCAGTGGATCCCTACTCCGCGTCCGGAACCGTAACAATTCGCCGCTCGGTGAATCTCAGTTTTAGTGCAGGATCTAGCGCCACCACTTCTATGTGTCAGTTGTTGGAAAACTATCAAATTCCTGTCTACTATGGGCAGTGTAAATACCACTGGACTGAAGGGAGAGAACACAATGTGATTTTGTCTTACGGTTCTTCCACCAGACCGCATTTCACAGGTGATTCGCTAGAAACAGTTCAGTTTCTAATGGTAGCTTTAGGCTGTAGGAAATAGAGGATTTAAGAAGAGCTGGTGATTTGCCCGTCTTTTAATAGAGACTTTCAAAAACTCTTCCTACCTTCTTCAATTTTGTATTTTTCTGAAACATGGAGTGAAATGCAGGTTGTATCGCGAGAAAGAGGGGGTGTAGGGGTAGACGGTATGAGAGAAGGTAGCCTACCTTCCAGTGCTGGCGCAACACGCAAGCCAGCGTTATGTCGGGTTGCAGGGACCTGTTCAGGCTGTCATCACTCGGGTCAGGGCCACTGTGTCATGCTCAGTAACGGAACAAGGCGTCGCCAATCTGTTCTTCAGTGGTTAAATGACAACCTGCATCCGAGTCTTACCTCCTGTCCTCCCAGTTCAACGGCCACAAAATGTCGTCATGTCGCATCGTCAGCATCCGTCAACTATGAAGCGCAGGCAGCCCTAAATTGTCACTAGTTTCATTCCCAACACTGGGGAGTAATCCATTTTCTGAAGAAACTCTTTGTATGACAAAATGTGGTTGGCATCAGAAGGCTATTTACCAAAGATCCAGAGGCCAAAGAGGATGATTTTGTCTGCTCTGACGCCCAGTTACTGATGCATTCAGAGGAGGAGAAGGAAAGCCCGGTCATTCGTCCTTTTAAGGAGCTAAGCCTCTGATTCACCCCAGCGATGTCATATATGCGCCTTTGCCGGGTAAACGCATCAGTAGAGGCTTGAATCTTAGGTGTTTAACCAGCTCCATCATGTCTCGTCACATGCAGGCGATGCATAGTTTTGAAATGGAGGGAACACTTGGCCAAAAAAAGGCCCACCGATGCGGTGCTTCCAACACCACTGTCATCACCCTCTGTCTCCGCTCCCGTCCATCCTCATTGCCCCACCAAGGCATTTCCTCAGCTGCCATGTCTCTCAGAGTCATGATCAGGGATCAGCCTCGCCTTCAGTCTTCTACCGTCGCCAGCAGTACCGACCAGCACCACCAGATGACAATCCTACCTGTCTCTCCTTCCGCCAGTTTGACGACCTGCACGTCGTCACAGCAGGCAGTCTAGCAGCCAGGATTCTGTCTACCAGGTTTGGGATGCTAGAAGAGAAGAGAACACTTCAAACCCGACCATCCCAATAGCAAAAAGCTGTGAATGTCGCATTGCCAGGCTTTTGGCCTTGGATAATGTTGCCCTTTCGTCTGGTGGACACAGATGGGTTCCGCTCCACGGTACTGTTCCCCTTGCCTGCCCCCAATACCAGATGCTGAGCAGGCATTTCTTTGCCAGGAAAGCCGTCCGTGCCCTGGCCAGCCACGTTTCATCTAAAATTTCAAGCGCGTTGTCTGCATCTGTGTCCGGAAAAGTGATCTGACCACCGACACATGGATAGTAAGCACGGCCAAGGCCGCTATATCTCTGTGACAGCTCACTGGGTGAGCTGGGTGGATGTCTTTTGGTGGTGACGGTGGCTCTCAGGTTCGGCGCACGCTCTTCAAAACCGCAGGGATGGTGCAGGGTTCTTTCCCCAAGGTCCTCTGGTGGCATCACGTGCCCAGAGAAACCAGGCCGTGTTGAAATTAATCTGTCTTGGAGACCGTTCACACACAGGTCAGGAGCTGTGGACGGCTCTCCACAACGAGACCGAGCGCTGGCTGGGTGACAAGAACCTTGTGCCAGGCAATGTGGTGTGCGATAACGATCGAAATCTGTTGGCCGCCCTTAAGATTGGTAGGCTGGAGCACATCCCTTGCCTGGCACATGTCATGAACCTCGTCGTCCAGAAATTTCTAAAGCGCTACCCGGGTCTGGACTGCCTGCTGAGGAAGGCTAGAGGTCTGAGTTCGCACTTTCGCCGTTCGCACCCTGCTTCGTCCCGCCTGGCTGCGTTGCAGCATCAGCTCGGCTTCCCCGTCAACCGTCTCATTGTTGACGTGGCAACACACTGGAATTCCACCCTCCACATGCTCCAACGATTGGGGCAGCAGCGCCATGCCATTACGCAGTATGAAGTGGCACATGGCCTGACAAGCAGCGGTGCGGACCTCGGGGTGTTGAGCCACCGAGAGTGGAGGCAGGTGAAAGAGCTCTGCACCATCCTTGCCAGTTTTGAAGAAGCCACCAAAATGGTCAATGCAGACAATGCCCTTGTCAGCAGGACCATTGTGGTGATCTCAGTTCTGGAATGATCGTTGGACACTCTGTAACATCAGGTCCCGCCAGCGACGGAGGAGGAGACGGACACAGATGCGGACACGGAGCCTTTCTCTCCGTCGAATCCACAAGGCCCGACAGTTTCACAATTTTATCGGTCTTCATTAGGCAGTGGTTCAGGGTCCAGGGCTAGTGCAAGGCGGCGCCTCAGCTCTCAGGGTGCATCATCTGAGGCAAGTCAGGGCTGTGTTGAAGCTGTGCCGGAGGAAGCGGAGGAGGAGGAGGAGGTATTCCTGGACACCAACGTTACCGACGTCCCTGCCTTGGAAAGAGGTTGGCGCGAATTTGAGGTGGAGGAGGAAGATGAGGAAGATCAGTTTGCTAGTGCCCCTTGACCCAGAGGCTTGGGAAATCAAGGCTCCATCTCTCACATGAGTGCTTGGATGCTCCATTTCCTCCAACATGATCCTCGCATTAAGGCCATCAAACTGAACAACAGTTACTGGGTGGCCACCCTCCTCGATCTCCGGTACAAAGCAAAACTCAGCACTTTCCTTCCACCCACTCAAATAGAGAGTAAAATGCAGGAATTGGAGACCGTGCTGATTGATCAACTGGAGACATCTGTTGCGTCTGCTTCACGTTCTTCAAATATCACGGTGGAACAACGTCAGCAACGTGACAGCAGTAGAGTGCCAAGCAGCAGGCATTGTGGCAGAAGCCTAATGGGTGACCTCTGGCAATCTTTATTTACCACCTCACCAACGCATGTAATGCAGGGCACACATACAACACACAGCGACCGGCTTAAGATCATGGTGCACGACTATCTGATGTTTTTGGATGTGTTCCGGACCCAATCGACTTCTGGGTATCCAAAATTGATGAATGGCTTGCTCGCCATGCCCTAGAGGTGTTGTCCTGCCCAGCAGCCAGCGTCATATCTGAGCGGACCTTCAGCACAGCTGGAGGAGTCATTACAGACAAATGCATCCAGCTTTCCACAGATAATGTGGATCGTTTGACTTTCATCAAGATGAATCAGGCATGGATCTCTGATGATGTTGTGGCCCCAATTGCCGAGGTCACCGATTAGTTGCCGGTCTACTTCACATTCCTCTTTCAAAAGAAATGCAATTTTTATTCTCAGTTCCCAAAAGATCATTTTGCTGGTTTTGCAGTAAGGAGACTGTAAAAGACACCAAGGTTTCATGACAAAACCGTATTCCATTTAATCACTTTATCTTTAGAATTTTTCGCATTGTCAATGGTTTTGGGCAGAGGCGGGACGACGGGTAGGCAGAGGTAGGCGATCGCCTAGGATGCCTTCCTCTTCCTATCCCTAACGGGCGCAGGCAGGGCCCGAACCTCCCGGGCTCCAGGCCGCTGCCATGGGCCTGAAGCGCCGGCGGTCCCTGTGAGCATTTCTGCGGAGCAGAGAGCGAGCGCTCCCTGCTCCGCAGACAGTGTCGGACCCGCTCACCTGAGGATCGCTGGATCCTCCGGTAAGCCGCAGGGCCAACACAGCGGGGCCGCCAAGTCCTCATACCGCTGAGGACCCGCCGCGGCCCTGTGCGGCTCAGCTGGCAGCATCGCGATGG
Source organism: Phyllomedusa bahiana (assembly GCA_025379985.1). Classification (NCBI taxonomy): domain Eukaryota; kingdom Metazoa; phylum Chordata; class Amphibia; order Anura; family Hylidae; genus Phyllomedusa; species Phyllomedusa bahiana. The sequence goes on along the minus strand of JAODAL010035178.1, from coordinate 29,126 downwards.
AGTGATGTCATGGCGACGCTGCCTCTCCTCGGGCGCACAGCGCGTCATAGGCTGTGCGCCCGAGGAGCTGCCGGAGGAGCGCACGGCCGGTAAAGAAGAGGAGCGCGCGGCCGGGAAGCAGGTAAGGTGAGTATAAATATTGTTATTTTTGCCTGCCTGTGGCCCCTATATGCCTGCCTGTGGCCCATATACGCCTGCCTGTTGCCCCCATACACCTGCCTGAGCCCCCATACGCCTGCCTGTGGCCCCATACGCCTGCCTGTGGCCCCCATACGCCTGCCTGTGGCCCCCATACGCCTGCCTGTGGCCCCCATACGCCTGCCTGAGCCCCTATACACCTGCCTGAGCCCCTATACAGCTGCTTGAGCCCCTATACGCCTGCCTGAGCCCCCATATGCCTGCCTGTGGCCCCTAGCTATATACCTGCCTGAGCCCCTATAGCTATATACCTGCCTGTGTGCCCCTATATACCTGCCTGAGCCCCTATAGCACACATTGCTCAGAGCTAACAGTAGCCACTCAAGGCATACGTTGAATGCCATCCCTTTGGGTGAACTCATAAGGGCAAAGAGAGCCTGCACGAGAGAGGAGGACTTCGAAATGGAGAAACAGGAAATAATAAAAAGACTAACAGAGAGAGAATATAAACAATATCAAATAAACAAAGCTATGGAAAAAATACAGAATAAAACACAGGACGATTTACTGCAACAAAAGAAGTGTAAGCAAAATAAAACTTTCACTAAGAATTCATTGGTGTTTTCTACACCGTTTAACATAAATTTCAATAATGTAAAAAAGATATTTTATAAAAACCTAAATATCCTGCGACGACACCAGTCTGGCAAAAATAATAGATGAAGGAGTTGCTGTTGTCCCCAAAAGAAACAGGACAATAGGGGATGAGATTACATCAAGCTATTATAATAACCAACATAATAAGACCGAAAAAATCTGGTTTTCACAAAAAGGCTCCATCCCATGCGGGGGTCGCAGATGCAATGTATGCAAATACACCATTAAAAGGAATACTTTCAAGGGTTATGATGAGATGAATAAAGAGTATAGGATACAAAAATTCATAAATTGCAATACGGACCACATAGTGTATGGCATGCATTGCAATATATGCGAAAAGCTATATGTTGGATGCAGCACTAGAAAATTTAAAACGCAAATAGCGGAACACTTGTATAGTATTAAAAAGGGACAAACAACTTATTCGGGCATAGCAAAGCATTACATTGAAGAACATGCAGGGGACGTACGAGGTCTTTCTTGCTTCGGAATAGAAAAAGTTGAACGACCAGAGGGGGAGACTGGCAGCACAAAGTGCGCTTGCGTGAAGCATACTGGATTCTGCAGTTGCAGACCAGAATGCCGACGGGTCTCAATTCCCGTAATGATCTGACATATATATATTAAAGAAGCATTAACATCTATGCCCCCTAGCTAGAGAGCTTGCTAACAAAGGTGCATCTGTTGCTGTATATGTTAAAGCAGCAGGTTTTTATATTATAGTATCACATATGCTTTTATTAGAAACGGAAAGGGTTAAGAGAAATGACGATGTATCTGACGTCAGGGAAGCTTGTGTATTTAACCCGGACACTCACTGTCCTCACATGTTACCATACCGTGACAAAGGGCAAGTTTGACGCCCGAACGCGTTGGTTTCTTTGCTACAACTTTTTACCTCTGCACTATTGCATTTATTACGAATAAAGATTTGAATTTTTATGCTCCATTGGCTGAAAAAGTTCCTACTTACTTGCATTTTGAACAGATGTAGGTTACCCATGACAGGTATAGTCAATGTCCAGTTCAACTAAAATGGTGGTTGAAAGACTCCTTTTTCTGGCAATTTTTAAATCTGGGGGTCAGGACTGGTATTCGGGCTCATGCCTGTGGTCCAACCGGACAGGGATAGTTGATGCCGTCGAAACTAAAATGGTTGGTTGAAAGACTTCTTTTCCAGCACTTTTTCAATATCTGTGGGTCAGGACAGGTTTATTATGTTACATACTGTGGTACAGACAGATATAGTCAATGTCCAGTTCAACTAAAATGGTGGTTGAAAGACTCCTTTTTCGGCACTTTTTAAATCTGGGGGTCATGAAAGGTTGGGGCTCATGCTGTGGCCCAGGACAGGTATAGTCAATGTCCAGTTCAACTAAAATGGTGGTTGAAAGACTCCTTTTTCCAGCACTTTTTAATCTGTGGGTCAGACAGGTTTAATGGTCATACTGTGGCCTAGGACAGATATAGTCAATGTCCAGTTCAACTAAAATGGTAGTTGAAAGACTCCTTTTTGCGGCACTTTTTAAATCTGGGGGTCATGCAGGTTTGGGGCTCATGCTGTGGCCCAGGACAAGTATAATCAATGTCCAGTTCAACTAAAATGGTGTTTGAAAGATTCCTTTTTCCTGCACTTTTTTAATCTGTGGGTCATGCATGTTTGAGGGTCATGCTGCGTTCCAGGACAGGATAGACAATGTCCAGTTCAAGTAAAATGATGGTTCAAATCATACTGCCTTCTGGCACTTTTTAATTTGTGGGTCATGCAGGTTTAAGGGTCATGCTGTGGTACAAGACAGGGATAGTGAATGGTCTGTGACTTTTTTTCTGTGACTTTTATAACATAAGTGTGTTGCCTAAGATGTAGCACGTATCCATTTTACTGTTGTGGATGTTAATTCCAGCTTCTCCAGCCCTGTTTGGGTGTAAGAATGAAGGTGTTGTTCCTCTCCCATAGACTTTAATGGTCATCGGCGATAATCTATTATCGACTATCGGAAATCGTCTTGATAATTGACGATATCGACTATCGACCCGATGACGATAGTCAACGTAATCGCTCATCACTAGTGATTACAGTTCAGGTACATTTAGTGACTCACAGGTGCCGTTTCTCCGATGAGTCATTCATGTTCCCTTTTCTTCTCCATCCAGTTCACAACTTCATGCTTACTTCTCCCAACCAACATTCGTCCCTGCTGATTTGGACACAAATGTCTTAGAATCCCCACTTTTTTCAGCAACTCCTTACTTATAGGTATATAAGTCCCCTCAGTTAGGTAGGTGTATAGGTCCCCTCAGATAGGAAGCAATATAGGTCCTCTCAGTTAGGTAGCTCTACAGCTCCCCTCATCAGATAGGAATCTCTATAGGTCCCCTCAGTTAGGAAGGTATACTGTATATATGGGCCCCTCAGTTAGACAGGTACATATATGGGCCCCTCAGGCAGGTATATATATGGGCCCCTCAGTTAGGTAGGTATATATTATGGCCCCTCTGGAAGGTATATATACATGGACCCCTCGGGCAGGTATATATATGGGCCTCTCAGGCAGATATAGATATGAGACCCTCAGTTAGGCAGGTGTATATATACCCCACCGTGGCGGGGCTTAATCACAGAGCTGCTCAATAGACCAGTGTGGCCCCGCCCTCGATGGACGGGGCTTAACAGATTCAAACTGTCCCGCCCACAGACACAGAGAGAGCAGGGGCTCGACTAGTCCGTTCCCAGCGGTGCAGCAGTGAGAATGTATAGAGCGCCAATGGGAAGCGCAGATGGGCCCCTCTCTCCACCAGCAAGTCCCCCTCCCTTGTAAAAGCATTGACCGCAGTTTTTTAAATATAGCCAGCGCGGGCCCCTGTCCTGTGTGGGGCCCACGGCTGTCACCTGCGTTGGTCTGGGGGCCCACCAGGGGATTCTCCGATCCTCCGATGGGCCAGTCCGACCCTGCGTGTAGCTATAGGAAATGCAGATGTGGTAGTTGCATTTTGGCTCTAGTACCTACAAGGCCCTCTACTGCATAATAAGTCACCAGGATTATAAATGGCACATTGTAGGGGGCCCAGTTACACATCTTGCATGCGATTCCAGTTTTGACTCTGCTTATGGATGCAGAATTAAAATGTTTTTTTTTTACTGTCTATCCTTGAGGCATCAATCACAGCTTCTCTTACGTTCTTTCCAATGACACATGCAGGATGTGCCAGACTTCTGCTATCTATATTGTTTCATTGATGTTTAAGTCAGTATGTTTCCATTAATTAGACATCAGATTGCTTGGTGTGAAGGTGTCATCAGAGTGGTTTCCTTCAAAGGATTCATGTTTATATTAAGAGAACAAGGGATTTTTCACCGCTGATTGGAACAGTCTTATCTATATCAATAGAGATAGATGTGAAATGTAAAAAAGGAAAGGTCTATATGTGTATATATATAGGGAGAGAGAGAGGAGAGAGAAAGAGAGAGTGAGTATGTGTATCTAATGAATCAGAATAAACCTTCCCCGTTTTAGGATTATTATGATTAACAAAAATATTTATATTTGCCAAATGCCAGAAAATGAGAGCGAGAATTCTTAAGGCATTTTTCTTACTTTCTGCAAAGTCAAAACTTTCCATACACTAGGATTACTATGCCTTTAAACAATTTGGGACAGCCCATATGATGGTGTTGTCATGATTGCACCTGGCAGACCCTCTGCGTCTGACTCTGGTCACCGGCCACGGCTGCTGCAACCAAAACTGCGGCTTCGGCCATGATACTTTTCCCAGTGTGAACACTGTCTTCTAGCTCTGTAGGCTTAATTGATTCCTGGCCAGCACCCATGGCCAGGAATTTTCCAGCACTATTTGGGTTAACCTGTTCCTTTGGTGTTTGACACTTCCATTCTCCTATCGCCTCTGTTCTACCTGCTCCTGTTCCCTATTTAGGGTCTCTGCTTCCTGTCTTCCTTGCCTGCTATACGGTTTACTCTACCTATAGTTCGCATGTTTACCCTTTGGATTCTTCTGTGTATTTTGACCTTGACTTGGACTCCTGTTTCTTCTCTGTTACCTGACTCTGTACAGCGTTACCGTTTGTTGCGACCTTTGCCTGTCTGACTCTCCCTATTCGTTCTGTTTGTATGTCTGCGTCTGGTGTCGCACTTTACTCAAAGTAGTGCTCAGTCTTCTGGTTGGGGCCGACCTAGCAAGGAATCAGGTACACCAAAAGGTAAGGACAGAGGTTGGGATCAGCGTCAGGGCCTCACTCCGTCTGTGTCTTTGTGTGCGCCCCTGACTGTCCCTAACATTATAGCAGGCCCATATTCCAAGCAACTCCCCTTGCGGTTCATTATGAGCACCGACTTGTCGGTCACTGACCGCCTGGACGAGTTGATGACACAATCTCAGGGCATAGCGGGGCTCATGAACCAGATCTCGCAACGACTGGGTGCTATGTCGACTTCGGCACCCGAACCAGCCTGGGTTTGTGGGTCAAAACATCCAGCACAAACCTTATATGCGGCTTCCAGATTGATTTGACGGCAACCCTTTATTTGCAAATTATGGTGGAAGGTAAATATTTGGTCAATAACAAAAGTTCATCTCAATACTTTGTTATGTATCCTTTGTTGGCAATGACAGAGGTCAAACGTTTTCTGTAAGTCCTCACAAGGTTGGCGCACACTGTTGCTGCTATGTTGGCCCATTCCTCCATGCAGATCTCCTCTAGAGCAGTGATGGTGTCACGATACTAGTGGATACAGCTGGAATCCAATGGCTAGGACTGGCTTGAACACAGCGAAGGCCAATGCAGACTGGAACAGGAGGCAGCAGAGATGTAGACTGGATCCTAGGCAAAGTCAGGAGGAGCACAGTTGAATGACACGTAGGTATTAGAAGTTTGCAGGGTAAACCGCAAAGGTGAGGAACTAACGGGAATGCAAGTTCCAGGCTAGAGGACTGCACAGCAGGAGCTTAAACACAATACTCAAGCAATGAGTAACAGGCTTGAGGAGTTTATATATGCTGACAAACAGGAAACAGGAAACAAGATGGCACCCAGCTGAGACACGATCCACCATCTTGACTGAGGGCAAACTTAAGGGCAAACACAGTAAACAAGTTCCAAGTCATAGCAGGAGATTCCTGACAGATGGTTTGGGGCTGTCGCTTGGCAACACGGACTTTCAACTTCCTGCAAAGGTTTTCTATGGGGTTGGGATCTGGAGTCTGGCTAGGCCACTCAAGGTCCTTGAAATGCTTCTTACGAAGCAAGTCCTTCATTGCACTGGTGGTGTGCTTGGGATCATTGTCATGCTAAAAGACCCAGCCACGTTTCATCTCCAATGCGCTTAGTGATGGAAGGGCCAACACATTTCTTTTATTAACTCATTTTCAACAAGGGGAAACATCAGCATTATGGTTGCCACCAGAGGGCCTGGAAGGGTGGCTGGGGTGCCTGGGTAGGGCTGCCAGAACTGTGCTAACTTCTGTGAGTTGCGTAACAAAGTGTTTTGGAAGTATGCACCATAGCCCCAAATTGATAATCGGCCAAGTGCTGACTGCATATTCTGGGAACACGGGCGAACCGGTTCTCTGCTCGTTGTGTCTAAGTTCTCATGTGCCACATAAGATGGTGTGGCAGGCCACATCTGGCTTGCGGGCCTTGAGTTTGACACGTGCGCTAGAAAATATTTAGGTGGAGAGTCCTTTTACTTAAGGAGAGAAACAGAAGGCCTTATGTATGAAAACTAGACAACAATATTTGGTTTTGCACAAAAAACCTCCTTGAAAAAAAATCTCCTTGAAAAAACAAATGAAACACAGTTGTGGCAGCAATATACATAAAAATTCAAAAAACAGTAACACACTTAAATAAAAAACTATCAAAAAGCACATAGGAATTCTTAAAAAAGGATATCTGCTACTTAGCATACATGAAAATTTTTTGGGACGTTCTTAGTTCACATTTTGATCAAAACTGCTTAAAGGAGTTGTCTCATTACGAGCTTTCAGCCTGTCAGTGTCCCTGGTAAGTTGAACTGGGGGGCGTGCTAGCTTGTCTGTCTCTTCTGCTCCCTCCCCCCCCTCCCCTCCGCACACCCGCAGCTACGTAACTTCTATACAGGGGGGGGGGGGGGAGGGGGTTTGCTCTCAGAGTTCACCCTGTGTGTGCCTGCCTAGGTCTGTTGCAGGAGAGGGCTGATCTAGGAGTGTAGAGAGGAATATGAAGCTGTGTGCTAATAGAGCAGAGGGGATGCAAGTGTTCCTATATCCCCTGCTTAGCTTACAAGTCTCCACATCTCCAGCAACAACAAGGGCAGTGTTACTATACTCAGAATGTCTCACTAATACAGGAGAACATAAAGTATTCACATGCCCCCTGATCTGTATAGTATTAGTATAGTCACAGTTCCAAAGACATATCATGATTATAGTAACAGACAGGGTCACTGCTGTCACATCTATCTGTGTAGAGAGCAGGAGGAAGCAGGCACACACAGGGTTAATCCAGGCAGCTCGGACACAGACGCCAGAGTCCTCCCTCCCCCCTCCCTCCTCCTCCCTCCACTACAGAAGCATTCTGTGCTGGAGGGGCTCTCTGCTCTGACCTGTCTTCAAAGGTGATGAGTCATTCAGACCTGACAGCCAGTAAGATAAGGATCAACAGGTCAGCTACTATAGAGATTTGAGAAGCGATGTAGTAATACTAACAGGGCTAGCTCAAAATCAGTAGGACATTTGTAATGAACATATATTGCAAAGCTGCTTGTTTTTTAAAGATCTTTTAATTAAAACCCAATCATTGTAGCGAGACAACCCCTTTAAGCACACCTCCCATCAACAAGGGGAACTCAAAAACAGGTGGGAACCTGCACTAACTTTACCTCTCTTTAGGGCCTGTTCAGACCTTCATACAGGGCTGTATTTACCACTAAGCACTCGTGGGTAAGAGCCTGGGGTGGCATCCGGCGATAGAAAGTGCACATGTGTTTTTTTTTTACTACGTTCCTGTCTCCCTTCCCAGCAGGTGTCTCTCCAGCCTTGGGGTGAAAGGGGTGGAGCGGCGCGCTGCTGCCCTCCAAATGCCACATGTGGGCAGAAATCGCAGATTGCAATAGCAGAGCCATCCTATGTACAGAGGACTCCGGCCTGAGCGCTTTGAAAGCCTCAGCCGGAGCTCACTGTTTATGTCGGGACAGGGAGGAGGGGCGCTCTCAGCACAGCACGGAGCATGAGCAGGAAACTGCTGTTGCTGTTCCCTGCTGTGACTCCCCCCTCCTCTATGGCTTGTGAAGACCTTGCTGAGATTGGCATGGTATTAGGTATATTGTGCGTTTGTTTATATGTATATGTACAAGGGGGATGTGTGTACATGGATGTGCATGTGTGTACATGGTTATAGGTGCGTGCACATTGTTGTGCATGTGTGTGTACATGGGTGTGCATGTGTGTGTACATGGGCATGGGTGTGTTTACATGGGTTATGGTGCGTGTACATGGGTGTGGATGTGTACAACAAAAAGATCAAAATATATGGCTTGATTTCTTGTAGCATGTAAGACTAACCCCTGTAGCTTTCTTCACGTCTGGAGCTTGCTTTGGATAACGGCAAATAACAACCAGGATTTTTACTGAAAAAATATATAAACCTTACACAACATCTATATTCTTGATCACAGCAAATTATAGTTTGAAACGCGGAAGCGTGGGCTCAGTGAGACGCTATTTTAGATGTTGTCTATGGTTTAAATATTTTTTCAATAAAAACCCTGGTTTTAGCTACCATCGCTGGATCATTTTTCACTTATCAAGTGTATGTGTGTATATTTGTGTGTGTGTTTGTGTGTGTGCAAGAGGGGATGTGCGTACATGTGTGTGTATGTGCATGGGTTTGTGTATTTGTTTGTGTACATATATGTCTATATATAGGTGTTTGAGTGTGTGCATGCACATGTCTGTGCATGTTTGTGTGTGTCTTATCTGTGAGGGCTCATCCCCCGAGAGCAGGCACCTAGCTTTCCTAGGACAGCGGGATGTTACCCAGCTATCCCGAAAGGCTAGGCGATGGCATAAACCCCACAGAAGATACCCAGCTTTCCCATGATAGGAAAATAGGTTGCTCTGGGGGATAAGGCATCGTACAGCTGTTCTGGAAACTGGAAAGCCATTGTAAGCTTTATTTATGTAGTGTTTTTTTCATAGGTTTACCTTTTGGATTTTTTTCTTTAATAAAATGGACAACAAGGAATGTAGTTGGGGAGTGTTTATTTAAATAAAGTGTTTTTTTTCTGTTATGTCAGTGTGGATTTTTTTTCCATTTTATTTCAGTGATAGTAATGGAGGTTTCTAGCAGACGCCTCTCCATTACTATCGCTCGGGCTTGGTGTCAGCCAGCGGTGGTTTTTGTAGCCCAAGGCTGACACTAACCCTGTTTCACTAATACCCCAGTGCCCAATGCACCAGGGGTACTGGGAAGAGCGGTAACCCTCTAATGTGATGGTCCACTTCTGGAGCAGCTGCAGGCTGCTATTTTTAGAATGGGAGGGGACAAATATCCATGGAGCTTCCCATTCTGATTGTATCAGGCTACAGCTGTCGATTTTACCTGAGCTGGTTATGGAAAATAGGGGGGGGGACCCCATGTCGTTATTTTTTAGGCTTTTAATAAAAAAGTGATAAAAAAAACAATGAGTCCCCGTTTTTCATAATTAGCTTAGGTAAAACTGACAGCTGCTGTCTGATACTATCAGGATGGAAAAGTGCCTGGCTGTTGGATCCTTTCCATCTTAAAAATACCAACCCACAGCCGCCCCAGAAGCGGATCATCACGTTAAATGGCCCCCCTTTTGATGGTGGCCCAGCTCTTTGTACCCCAATAGCAATGGAGAGGCATCTGTCAGATCCTCCATTACAAGAAAAAAAATGGTAAAAGAAACACACGGACACAACACAAAAACACTTTATTTAAATATTTACTAATAGAAACCATCTCCTATGAACCATTTTATCAAAGAAATTGATTCAACCAATCTGACATAGTCCAACAGGGAAACCTGTAGAGTAAAACAAAACAGTACAAAAATTATGACAGTTGTAAACACCCTCCCCTGCACCCTCGGAGGATCATGCCTGCGGTTTATCTTCTGAGGGTGCAGAGGAGGTTCAGGCTGCACAATATGTTCCTCAGAGGTAGAGGCCATAGCTGAAGCACAATCTCATGGAGGCATTGGTCTTCTGTTCCCCTTCACAGGAGATTGTGCCTGTAAGCTGTGGCCTGAAAACCTTCTGCCCCTCCCCCACGATCATATTATGTGGCCTAGTGCCAACACGAAATACACCCCCCCACCCATCAACGCTCTACCACCCCCACCTATCACACTGTAGCCCCCTTTCCCCAACCTCCACCTATCACCCCATGAGGAGTTTGTACAGAGGTGGGAACAGATAAGGAGGTGCTGGAAAAGTGAGGAGTCTAAGATGTTTATTTGGTAAATTCTGCAGAGATGAGTCATGGTCGGGAGAAACGCCATGGCGACCTGAAGAGGCTGGAGAAAGGGAACAACTCCCATCAGAAAAGGCCTCACCTGTGAGTCACTAAATGTAACTACTGTAATCACTTATATGTCTGCAGAGCTTGTGTTCACTGGTAAATGCCATTGTTCGGTGGTAATATTGGTTCTAGTATAATGGTTTATAGTCACGAGTGGTATGGCAGTATTATTCATTTACTATGTGGTCATGGTGTTGTGGTATTATTCACTATATTTACTATTTTGCCATAGGCAAACTTAAACTCTATCCGTTCTCAATCTATAAAACACTAAGGGCGACATGTATGATCGGGCTTTCCGCCTGTTTTCAGGCGTATTCTGCGCCTCCTAGCCTGAATCCCGCTGTCGGACTCAGGGATGTGGTGTTAGGCGCAGTGTTCGCCACTTTCAGCTGCGCCCTGCATGAAGGGGCGGGCAGTGGTAGCGGTGTGGGCGCGGGGTAGGCGTTCCGGGGCGGTACGCGCCGCGCTCGAAAACTCCGAGGCATTTACGATGGCAAGTCGGCAAAGCGAGGCGCAGTGCAGCGCTCGGCAGCTCCGACAGGCAGACCTAGTTTATTTTGGTCTAAATGCTTCGGCAGAGTCGAAGTGAAGCAAGAACGGAACATGCGAGGAAGCAGATAGAAGATCGCGACAGAAATCTCGGCGCTCCGCTCCGTTCAGCAGGAGTATGATTCCGAAAAAATCGCCTTTATAAAGGCGGAAAACAGTGTCAGAAAAGAGCTGAACGTAAAAAATAAACATAATTAAAAAAAAATTCACTTTCCACAACTCTAGAACGTCGCAATATCAAGAATTATGATATTGTAAATTGCCGGGAAATACAGTAATTAAAATTCTGAAACCTATTCTCATTGGTCGGCATAAACCGGCGGAATAGGAGCGACAGTGAACCATTAAAACCTATGGGGAAGGATTGACCAATCAGAATCCACGGCGGGACAGTTCAAAATACAGTAAAAATGGTGAATAAAGCTGATTGGCTGAGCTAGCGGGGGCTTGGCTAGCTCGGCCAATCAGAATAGGAGCGACAAAGACCCATTATATCCTATGGAGAAGTTTGGACCAATCAGAATAGGAGCGACAGTGGCCCATTCTAACCTATGAAGGAGTATTAACCAATCAGAATAGGAGCGATAAAGACCCATTATATCCTATGGAGGAGTTTGGACCAATCAAAATCAAAGGCGGGACAGTTCAAAATACAGTAAAAAGACAGAAAAGAGCTGATTGGCTGAGCTAACGGTGGCTTGGCTTTCCCAGCCAATCAGAGCGCGAGCTACTTCTCCCATTATAGTCTATGGAGAGATGGGCTCTCTGAAATCTCGGCGCTCAGCGCCGTGCGGCATGAAGTATTAATAAAAAAAATATTTTTATTAAATGTAAAACATTTTCAGATAAAGAGCCGAACCCTTCTTTACAAAGAAAGAAGTTAAAAACCCGAACAACGCGTTTGTCGCCGAGACCGGCGCTACATAGGGAATTGCAATAGAGAGAATTGCCGGGAAATACAGTAATTCAAATTGTATTAAGCCATTCTCATCGGTCGTCATAAACCAGCCAATCAGAATAGGAGCGACAATGTCCCATTATAACCTATGGAGGAGAATTGACCAATCAGAATAGGAGCGACAATGTCCCATTATATCCTATGAGAAAAATTTGACCAATCATATTCAAAGGCGGGACAGTTCAAATACAGTAAAAATGCAGAAACGAGCTGATTGTTGAAGCGGTAGGGGCTCGTGCAGCTTAGCCAATCAGAGCGTGAGCTACTTTCTCATAGAGTTCTATGGGGAAAAGAAATTCTGAGCGCGCTCTGTGATTTGGCTAAGTTAAAAGAGGCGCCGTTATTTGGACCAATGGGAGAGCGAGCGACGCTCCTATGGGTTTTCTAATGCAATCTGAAATCAAACTGTACATGGCCGAAATCAAATTATAACACTACAGAAGTGGTACCGATGTGTATATAAAATGAATGATAATATGGGGGTAACGAAAAAAATATTAAATCAATAAAATCATTTATTTCTTTATTTTCGTTGCACCCATACTATTGATCCTTGGATAACGAAAATAAAGAAATAAACATGATTTTATTGATTTAATATAATTTTTTCGTTACCCCCATATTATTATTCATTTTATATACACATAGGACCACTTCTGTAGTTATATAATTTGATTTCGGCCATGTACAGTTTGATTTCAGATTGCATTAGAAAACACCATAGGAGCGTCGCTCGCTCTCCCATTTGGTCTCCTTTTTTAACTTAGCCAATCACAGAGCGCGCTCAGAATTTCTTTCCCCATAGAACTCTATGAGAAAGTAGCTCGTGCTCTGATTGGCTAAGCTGCACGAGCCCCTGCCGCTTCAACCAATCAGCTTGTTTCTGCGTTTTTACTGTATTTTGAACTGTCCCGCCTTTGAATATGATTGGTCAATTTTTCTCCATAGGATATAATGGGACATTGTCGCTCCTATTCTGATTGGTCAATTCTCCTCCATAGGTTATAATGGGACATTGTCGCTCCTATTCTGATTGGCTGGTTTATGCCGACCAATGAGAATAGCTTAAACAATTTGAATTACTGTATTTCCGGCAAATTCTCTCTATGCAATTCCCTATGTAGCGCCAGTCTCGGCGACAAACGCATTGTACGTGATTTTAACTGCTTTATTTGTAAAGAAGGGTTCGGCTCTTTATCTGATAATGTTTTACATTTAATAAAAATCATTTTTGTATTAATACTTCATGCCGCATGGCGCTGAGTGCCGAGATTTCAGTGCGCCCATCTCTCCATAGACTATAATGGGAGAAGTAGCTCGCGCTCTGATTGGCTGGGATAGCCAAGCCCCCGCTAGCTCAGCCAATCAGCTCTTTTCTGTCTTTTTACTGTATTTTGAATATCCCGCCGTGGATTCTGATTGGTCTAAACTTCTCCATAGACTAGAATGGGTCTTTGTCGCTCCTATTCTGATTGGTCAATAATTCTCCATAGGTTTTAATGGGTCTCTGTCGCTCCTATTCTGATTGGCTGAGCCTACCGAGCCCCCGCTAGCTCAGCCAATCACCTCTTTTCAGCATTTTTACAGTATTTTGAACTGTCCCGCGTGGATTCTGATTGGTCTAAACTTCCCATAGGTTATAATGGGTCACTGTCGCTTCTATTCTGATTGGTCGGTTTATGCCGACCAATCAGAATAGGTTTCAGAATTTGAATTACTGTATTTCCCGGCAATTTCCAATATCCTAATTCTTGAATTAGGATATTGGAAAGGGATTTTGTTTTATGTATTTTTTATTTTTTAGGTTTCAGCTCTTTTCCTGAGAATGTTGAACGCTTTTATAAAGGCGATTTTTGATTCATACTCCGCACCGACATCTGGAATGATTTCTCGCTGTTCCAGCCTGTCTCGCATCTGAACTGTTTTTCGCCGCAGTCCCGCACGGCGCCTAAGTCCCGCACTGCGCCTATGTACCCGCACTGTGCCCCACACACACTGGCGAGGCGCGGCGGACTTCTCTCCGCATGTATGAGCGCACTACCTCCGGCGCCGAATCATAGGCGCAGCGCCGCACTGCGCCTCAGTCCCGCACTGCGCCTAACACACAGGCGAGGCACGGCGGACTTTAAATGCTATGTATGAGCGCGCCCCGGTCCCGACATAAATCAGGCGCAGATTCCGCCGGGAAACTGGCGGAAAGGTGCGCCCCGACCTGGCGAGATTCATACATGTCGCCCTAATACTTAACTTTTATTATGTATAATACTTAACCTCGATACACACTATTTAAAAATCTGATTTCTAACCTCTCAATTTATCCCTTTCTAATTGTGAAGGAATAACTCCTTTTCTATTATCAAGTCTGGTGGAACACCACCTATTAACAGGGGAACCTTATATATACAGTGATTTACTAACTCCAATAAGGGATCCAAAACATCCTACTTGGGCAGTCATCCCTAATCCAATGGACATAAAACATATAAGGTTTCCTTGTGAGACCCTCTGCAGCGGGTAACACTGTAGAAAGAGGTGAGAAATCACAAATTAAAATGTCATGCCTGACCTCCTCAACATGTTTCACCAACTAAATGGCTTCATCAGGGGATAGAGGTCCGGTCCCATGTGGTCTAGCTCATTTACTTTTATATCATCTTAGGTACACACCCTATTCCAATAGACCACCAGAGATTCAACAATACCCATTCCCCCCTTTTTCTCTCCTGCATGCATACTGAAACTATTTACTGCTGCTGCTGCGTTCTTATAAAGAACATTCCTTAGGCAAATTCACCATCTTCATAGCGGGCTTGCGCCCTATCTTACCATGCCGCCCGCGCACTTTACCAATGGACATTTCTGCCCTAACTGTGATGGACTTCCGTCCAACTTCTCACACATTATTGCGTCTGCGTGGCTCACCTAGAGTGAACTAAGCAGAATAGGTATTACATTTTACAGCACACTACTAACTTTGTCCCTTCCCATAAACCTTTCCCCCCTATATCTAATATGCATATTCATTGGGAATACGTGCTCCATTATACTGTATACTGTACACTGCTATCTTTATCTCTTCCCATAAGCCTCTTCTCCTCTGTATCTTAATATACCTATTCATTTTAATAAAGCTTCAAGCCTTATTATTTGCCTGCCCCCTCCCACAATTTCACCTCCCACCTTCCCCACTAAATATTCTTTCTTACTGGTCTCGGCTAGTTACCTAATTCATTACGTTACAATGGAAATATGCAGAAATGCTAGTACATTCATGCTCTATTGTATTTGCAACATAGTATTGCATATATTGTATTTGTGGTTAGCACAAAATCTACGCAGTCGGTAGAAACAATAAATGTATACAGAAATAGATGGACTGCGTCTCGTCATAGCAACGTAAGTGTATATATTATATGATTTAGTTGCTAACAAATTCTTTATGCAAAATAAAAAGATATCCCAATTTGTTAAATAGACTGTGGCCTTGTGTGATTAATACTTATCATCATTGCAAAATACTGGGAAAGTGAGGGACAAAGAGGGTGTAGAAGGGGCAGGAGGGGGGTAAGGGAAGGGAGAAAAAAAAAAAAAAACGTATGTGAACTCTGGTGCTCCTATAGTCACATATTCAACCATGCTTATACCACTGACCGTACTTAATCATATATATTATATGTCTTCAAAAATTATATAGGGAATCAGCAGGATTAAATAAATGCTGAAAATGAAAAGCCTTCATTTAGGCCATTGGGGTTCAATGTATTGAGTCTATATATCCATCTTGCCTCTTCCTGTAATAAAACTATATCCAGATCGCCCTTTCTTTCCCCTAGCTTTTTCACACAGATGCCCCAAAATTTTAGCACTTCTATTTCACCATTATGTACTTCCAAAATGTGTCTCGCTAGGGTAGTATCACCTCTAGTTTTAATAGTACTCAGATGTTTCGAGATCCGACGACGAAACTCCTGTATGGTTTTTCCCACATAGATCTTGGGGCAAGTACACATAGCCCCATAAATCACCCCTCTGGTTTTACAGTTGATGAATTGTCTTATCTCAAATCTTCTCTTATCAATGCAATTAACAAATTCTTTAGTTTTCCATATAAATGGACAAAATGAACAGTTGCCACAAGGTTATGAGCCTACCACCAGAGACTGTAACCGTGTTTTTTTGCTATCTCCCTCAAAGTGACTATGTACAAATTCATCCCTAAGATTTTTTCCTCTTCTATATGTGACACTAGAAAATTTTGGAATCACCTCATAGAGTACCGGATCTGCTTTCAGAATGTGCCAATGTCTTCTAAGCATACCTCTCATTTCATTAGCTTTATCATCAAAGGTACCTATACAACGAATTAAATCAGTTTTTTCCCTCTTCTTTTGTTTACTGATTAATAAATGTCCTCTGTCACTAGTCAAAGCCCTATTAAACGGCTTCCTCAAAAAAAATTTTCTGAGACAATGTGGTATTATTCAGTCACTATGTGGTGGTGATATGTGATCATGATGTGGTGGTATTATTTGTATAGCAGGACTATTGATAATATTGGTTTTGGCATACTAATTTGTTCAGTAACAATAGAGTGATATTAGTTTGTTGTTGTACAGCAGCGTTATACAGTACCCGTATGACCATTATTTACATTTTAACATAGTGCGATTGAAAAAAGACACATGTCCATCAAGTTCAAACAATGGTAGAGAAAAATGTGGATGAAGAGAGGGAAATAGAGATTTTTTATTTAAGTTTAGTTTCCCATACTGATGAAGGCTTTGGAACTCACAAGGCTAAATCTACACAGCACAGGATTTTGGACATTTTTTCAGCATATTCTGTATTTTGAATCTGCCTAAAAATGACCGTTATAGGTGCTGTGTAGACCTCAATACAAAATCCATGCTGTAGTCTATACAGAATGGATTTTTTACTGAGGGAAACCAAAAACGAAAAATGTCTAGTAGACTTTAGAACATGTTCTATATTCTGCAGGAACGACATTGAGTTCCCGCAGCCCTAATGTACTGGGCCGCCGGGAATCTGAAATCTGCCAATTTTTGCAAAAGAGAACGGCATTGTGGTGCAGTTAAAATACCGTCGGGTTTCCGATGGTATTTTGACTTTGCTGTGTAGACCTACCCTAAGGCAAGCACCAATCTTCGCCATGGAAGACTTCATTCCTGATCCCAAATCAGACTCGATTCAGATGTTTTATATGGCTACATACATATAAATATTATAGTAGTCATTGGTTATCTGAGCCTTTCCTGAAGCCTCAACTGTACCTGCTGTGTCCAGCTCCTCAGGTGGCTGTTCCACAGATTTACAGATCTCACATTGAAGAAGGCTTTTCTCCTCTGGAGACTGAATCCTTTTTTCTCCAGACGCAGGGAATGTCCACTTGTCTTTGGAGGGGCTTTACATGAAATAGCTTTTCCCCATACTTTGTGTAGGGACCATTTATATACTAAATAAGATTAATTCTATTAACCTCTCCTCATACAGGAGGCATCATCCATAGCACATTGTCTTATATCTATTTGTATGGATTTATTTACATGAAATATATTATTGCATATAAATACATCTTTATACGCGCCAACGCTGATGTTGTTTGAAGGTCTGCTGGAGGAAGCTGGGCAAGATTGGTTGTGCTGGGGTATGGTTATAGGCATGATGGGATCATGTGTTTGGGCATGTCAAGTTGTCAACAATAGAAAAGAAAAAATGGGAACACTTGCATATAGGGATCGAGTGAACTATATACCACAAAACACTTTTGACATAGGCAAACTTAATTCCCTACATCACTATAAATTAGTAATACTTAACTTTTAATTACTATTCAATAAAAATAAAAAAGGCTTTTTTTAGTTAAATAGTAATTTAAAATAAAGTATTAATTTATTGTGATATAGGGAATCGAGTTAAGTTTGCCTATGTCCAAAGTCTTTTGTGGTGTTTGGGCATGGCTTGGCATGATGTGTCCTTCTGTGTGCACATCAATTTGTTTTCTATGTATGTTTGGTATTTAATGAGTGGAGGAAAATTTATTTCGGTTTATTTACATGTGACTCCACCCACTTTACAGAGATCGTGAGCTGTACTTTTACTTAGTGCTGTTTTTGTGGTATGGCTTCTAGTTATAATGCATTTTTAACTGTGAAATGGTGATTTTAGTGATTTTTTTCATTTTAAACTTTTTTACACTTAATTATGTTTTATTTAAATTTTTTTCTTTCACTTGAAGATGCGATCTTTAGATTACCTACACAATACACTGCAGAACTTCTAATGCAGTATATCACTGCCTGCTTGCATTCTGCTGCCTTAGGCAGAGTCTAGTAGGCATGGTAAACCTAGGGGCCTTTGTCAGACACCCGGCTGCTATAGTAATGCAGCAGTACCCTGTGATCATGTCACAGGTGCCTATGGGCTGACAGTCCTCTCCCAAACCACCAAGATGCCATGACCACTGTGCATCACAGCATCTAGGGGGTTTAATGACTGGCGTCCACACATTGTAGTATTGATCTCAATTTTTAGCACAGAAAAACACCACAAAAGGCATCACACAATGTGTGATCCGGGCTTAAATAGGGGCGTCTTAAGGATTAGTGCCCAAAGCAGCATGACCTGTAAATACTGCTCTGCCTCCATGTATAGTTTTTTAGTTAAAGGGGTTTTTCCAGGAAGAGAGTTAGTTACCTCCTTATTAGCACAGAGGAGAATATAAACAAATCATGCTGAGTCATGAAGGCTGCAGGGGTGAGAGGGAAAGGGTGAGCAAGGAGTGAGGAATAAGGGAGCTTCTCAAAAGTTAACTCAAATAATAACTTTACAACAGTGGTTTCTCTATGCAGCTGAGAGACTCATATACTGCACTTTCTCCACAGCCCCTTGAAAGCTCATTCATTTTCCCTGTCATCAGATAAGAAGTGTTTCACGCAAGCGCGGCCAAATCAGCTCCTGTCAGCTCTCCTGGTCGTGTCTAATGCAAACCTTCAGGAAACTAAGGGGGACTGAGCAATGCTGTAGCTCTCAGAGGCTTCACTTTTTGTAGTCACATATATTTAGAAAAGTGATTAAATAGCCATTTTGGAGGATCCCACGTCAACATTACATCGTGGCAAAACCCCTTTAATAGCATTGCTGGTATTGGAATATGTATGTATATTGCTGCCAAAACAGTGTGCACCTATGCTCATTTTTTTTTTCAAGGAGGTTTTTTGGATGTGCAAAACCAAATATTGTTGTCTAGATTGTCCGTATGGGGGAGTGGCCGCCTCCTTGTTGGTTTACTGCACTCCACACACTTTCATAAGTTTTTAAATCAATGCAATGTACCTAGTAGCTCTAGCCTTCACTTCCTGAAGTATGGAGGTCTGAACAGGCCCTAAGTTAGTGCAGGTTTTTATTTAAGTCCCCTTGTTGATGGGAGGTGGGCATATGCAGTTTTGATCAAAAATGTGTACTAAGAACATCAAACATTTTTTTTCATGTATCCTAAGTAGCAGAAATGCTTTTTCATAGTGCTTTTTGATAGTTTTTTAGTTAATAGAGTGCTGCTGGTATTGGAATATTCATGTATGAAAACTGTCTAGATCTAAGACGTTCTTTGTTGCCCATAGCAACCAGTCAGAGCTCCCCTTTAATTTTCTCAAAGCACTATATGAAATGAAAGGGGAGCTCTGATTGGTTGCTATGGGCAACGAAGAACGTCTTAGATCTAGACAGTTTTCATACATGTTCCCCAGGATCTTTCAAAAAAAAGTCTAGTGGTCTAAGGGTGTGTTTACATGGCAATCTGCCATCTTTCTATCTATTGGAATACTGTGAGAAAAGGTACCCCAATTAATACTACAATGGAGCAGCCACAGAACCATAGAGGAGAGTAGACCACACATTTGTATTCAGCACAGATAATGTATATCACAGGGAAGTAGAGCATCTGCAGTTCAAATCTGATCATGCCTGCTCTGTTCTCCTTCATGGGGCCATTGCACCTCAATGAGGTATCAATCCATTTATATTTTTTCACAGTGCACTAATGGATGCCATCAATTGATGGCAAAACTGCATGGGAACAGTCTCTAAGTGTGGCCTGATGTTGTGCAGATCGGTGATGCATACTGTACCCCTGAAGGCCTCCGATTTTCCATAGAGGCACAGTAAAGTTTTTTTCTTATGTATTCCTTGAAAAATAAATCATGGTACAGTGCAGGGGTTTAGGGGATTATTATATACACACGTGGGGTAACGGGATTGTCCACTAAAAAAAAATTACATGACATTGAGGCCAGGGTGGTCCAAAGATGGAAAAAAAAACAACTAAGGGTATGTTCACATGCCGTATTGGGGCACACATAGCATACATGCCAACTCTCCCGCTTTTGGCGGGGAGTTCGCGCTAATGGGGGTCACCGCCTGCCACCCCGGCAGAGTGGGCAAACCTCCCGCCACCAACAGGCAGCGGGGGTTCTTTAAATGACCGCGGCGCCGGAGTAGCATCACGCCGCTACTGTGGCGCCGCCGGGCCGTTCCTACAGGCGGGCGAAGCGGCCGCCGCGGCCGCTCACCCGCCCGGCGAGTCTCACTGTGCAGGGAGGAGGCATGAGGGATCGTTCCCATCCTTCCTTCTCCCCTGTATGTACAGCGCCCAGTGTGCGCTGTACATACAGTTCATCGTCGCAGGGGGGTGTGACACACGGATGTACTCACACCCCCTGTGACGCTGAGTCTCCTCGGTCGGCAACCTCTGCCGGCCCAGGAGATCGTTGGGAGCTGGACGGGTTGCTGGGAGCCTGGTGAGGTGAGTAGTTTTTATTATTTTATTTTTATTAGCTATTGGGGGCATCTACCTGACTACAAGGGGCACTACATGACTACAAGGGGCACTACCTGGCTACAAGGGGTTCTAGCTGGCTACAAAGTGGGCACTACCTGGCTACAAGGGGCCAGCTACCTGGCTACAAAAGGGGTACTACCTGGCTACAAGGGGGGCACTACCTGGCTACAAGGGGGCACTGCCTGGCTAGAGGGGGCACTACCGGGCTAGAGGGGCATCTACCTGGCTTTCTTCCAGAGCTGTTATGCAGTTAGGTGGAGGGGGTGTGGCTTCTTCTATGGGGCATGGTGCACCAACAAGATGGGCGTGGTCATGCAATTTGTTTTGCCGCACTTAGAATCTCCCACTTTTCCGCTTTCAAAAGTTGGCAAGTATGGATATCCTGATATAATGCACTACATCCACCAGGACAGGGGCAAGCGCTGTATGTGGGAGCAGTGGTATAGTGATGAAGAATATAAGGGCCCTTTTTACTAAGATGGACCAGGGCAGGACTCCAGGTTGTGTTATTGTGGTTAAATCCTAATATTACATAGAACTGATCACAGGATGCTTGCTCAGTGATTGGGGGATACAGCTATAATATCTGAGAAGTCGCTGCTGCAGGGCTTTAATGTCATTTTAATACAGTGGGGCAGATTTATCAATAGTGTCTTACTTTTAGACAGTGTGAAGTTAGACTAGACAGTCTTACAATCCGCCACATTTATCAAAGTGTTGATAAATCTGGCACAGGTTAGAACTATCTAGTCTAAGTTTGTACCATCTTTAAGTTGGCTAACTTTTACGCCAGAATTTGGTCGCAGATTCTGGCGCATTTTTTTGTTGCATTTAAGTCACACCCCTTTTACGAAGCCACACCCTCTTTGTCGGACAAGGTGCAGAAGCGCCTGAAACTGTCTAAAACACATAGTAAATGTGGCGAAAAGCTTGTTTTTGGTGCAAATTGAGCCAGAATTCTGGCGCAACTGTCTTGATAAATCGGCCCCAGTATGTACAGGGCTGGTCTCTCTGTAGTCATGGACTAGTAAAGCCTCTGTTATGGGGGTTGATGTATAGTAGCAGATATACACTAGCACATTGCAGGTTCTTTTAGGCTTCGTCTACACAGAGCTGCTTTACAGTTGGATTTTAAAGAGGACTCA
Organism: Phyllomedusa bahiana; assembly: GCA_025379985.1. Classification (NCBI taxonomy): domain Eukaryota; kingdom Metazoa; phylum Chordata; class Amphibia; order Anura; family Hylidae; genus Phyllomedusa; species Phyllomedusa bahiana. Next base: position 7,278 of record JAODAL010035178.1, on the reverse strand, counting down.
GACTGTTAATCATCCCATAGACCGCAACAGAAAATCTAAGCTGGAGTAATACTAAGCTGCAACAATGTATACGGCCCAAGTAGTGACTACATGGACTGATATAGATGCTGACATCACTATAGGGTTTGTGTATACCCACCTGACAACGTATAAGAGCAGAGCAGTCAGTAACATGCTCATAGATGGCAGCAGACCTTTATTCCTGCAGACATTACTTCATTACCTCTCAGGCTAGGTCTACACGGCACTGGTTTGTGGTTGGATTTTCAGCAGATTCATATTTAGAATCCGAATGTAACCAGTGCCCTATAGACCGCAATAGAAAATCCATTGTCACGGTTCACGCCGCGATCCCAGGCACAGACCCTGGACGTGCCCGTGTCTCTGCTATGCCCCTGGCTCCGTACCTGTTTGCTGCTGTCTGGCTCCTTACGGGCATGGCTTTGTCTCTGCTGTGTTCTGTTTCCCTGCACCTGATGTCCTGTCTCCATGCAGGCCAGTCCCTGCTGTGTCCCATGTTTTTGAGTATCCACCTAGCTGTGTCCCTGTCTGTCTGCACACGCTCCCTAGGGGGCGCACCCAGCCTCTGGCCTGAAAGTAAAGGGACAGTGCACCAATTACCTGTCCAATGACCTACAGCCTCCTGGGATATATGGATCTTCCTGCCTCTGCTTTAGGGTTTGTTCATTTATGTCTAAGGGTATGTTCACACGGCGTAATTGCGGCATGGACAGTACGTGCCGCAATTACACCGGGTGTTTCGGTAGTCATGCTGATCAGGCGTACTATTGCAGCGCGTGCGGGAGCCCACCAGCCCCATAGATATCCATTACTCGTGGCGCGCAAGCGACATGTCACTTTTCTCCCTACGATTGTATTGTACGCGCAGAGGGACAAGGCGTAATCCATAGTTCTCTATGAGAGCTATGGATTACCGTAATTACGGGGCACATTTCTCTGCGTATTAAGCGCTTAAAAAAACACAAATAAAGACTAGGGAGGAGCGATTATAATCGACAAAGTTGAAATTGGCACGGTTTTTAGGTTGATCGGAAATTTCCCGATCACGCGATAATTTAGGTGAGAATCTGCGCATAATCTATCGCGCCATTTTCGGTGCTTCCTGTCATTTTGGCGCCCAGAAAATCAGCTTAGAGCATAGAGCAGGGTGAGCTGGGTGTGCGACGTCATGACTGTGATGTGTATGGTTGTCACTGGCTGGAAAAATCACATGACCTCGTTTTACATAGAACAGCTCTTCCTGTTCAGCATCAGTGTGTCAGTGTGTCTCATAAGAGCAGGACGTGTGTTAGATCTCTCCTCAATACAGACACAGTTCTCTTTGTTCACACAGACAACTATGCTTTTAGCTGTAAACATTAGAACATAGGTAGATTAGAGAATTTCAGTTCTTAGTTAGGCTGAGACTTTTAAAGGAGCATCTAGCGCTGTACAGCTGCAGGGGGTGGGGGGGGGGGTGCGGGCGAACACAGACAGAAAGAAAGGCAGGCAGGCAGGCAGGCTTTTGAAAGGAGAGTGTTGTGCAGCACAGACTCTGCTTTGAACCTTCATTGAAATGGCTTTTTTTTTTACCAGTTTTTGGCCAGCACACCTCACACCTGAGGTGAAATAGTACCTTTTATTTTGTGCAGCCCAGTTTTGTTCAAAGACCCATCTTGTACTTATATTAGGATACAGAAATTTGCTAGTAATTGCAGGTGTATTTCATAGGTGAAAAAAACACCTTTTATTATCCGTACACAATTTAAATAGGTGTTTTTCACTTTGGCGCAGCACAGTTTTGTTCAACGACCCATCTTGTACTTATATTAGGATACAGAAATTTGCTAGTAATTGCTGTTGTATTTCATAGGTGCAGAAACCACCTTTTATTATCCGTACACAATTTAATTAGGTGTTTTTCACTTTGGCGCAGGCCATTTTTGTTCAAAGACCCATCTTGTACTTATATTACGATACAGAAATTTGCTAGTAATTGCAGGTGTATTTCTAAGGTGCAAAACCCACCTTTTATTATCCGTATAACATTTAAATAGCTGTATTGCACTTTGGTTCGCCCCAGTTTTTTTCAAATAGCCACCTTGTACTTAAATTTGGATACAGAAATTTCGTAGTTACTGTTGGTGTATTTCATTGGTGCAAAAACCACCGTTTGTTATCCGTATAACTTTTAAATAGCTGGTGCGGCCCTAGTTTTTTACAAAAAGCCACGTTGTACGACAATTCTGATAGAAAAAATTTTCTAGCAACTGTTCTCGTTTGTCATTGCTGCAAAAAACGCAATTTCTCATCCGTGTAACTTCTGAATAGTTTTATTGCGCTCGTTGAATCTCAGTTTGGCGCAGATAGCACAATTGTATGATATTTTGTTGAAAACTATCAATTCCTAGTCCTACTGGGCAGTTGTACTGGGACTGAAGGAAGAACACTGTTGATTTTCATAGTTTGTAATGCCGAAAAGAGACAAGACGTCCATCCAGTTCAGCCTGTTGTGCTAAGGTGTTGATCCGGAGGAAGGCAAAAAACCCCCAATAAGGTAGAAGCCAATTGTCCTCATTTTAGGGAAAAATTCCTTCCCGACTCCAATCTGGCAATCGGAAAAATCCCTGGATCAATGACCCCTCTCCTGAATCCTAGTCACTATAACTTGTTATATTGTTGCGCTCCAGAAATGCATCCAAACCCTTTTTGAACTCTGCTATTAAATTAACCATGACAAGTCCCTCTGGCAAGAGTTTCCACATCCCCCTGCTCTTACCTTAAAGAATCACTTTCTATTTTTATGTAGAAACTTTCGTTCCTCAAGACTTAGAGGATGCCCCTTGTTCTAATACAGCCCTGGGTAAAATAAATCTTGGGAGAGATCTCTATATTGACCTTTAAATGTATTTAAACATATTTTATTATGTCCCCCTGAAGCCGTTTTCTCTAAACAAATAACCCTAACCTTGCTAATCTTTCTGGGTATTGTAGTCCACCCACCCCTTTTATTATTTTTGTGGCCTGCCTTTGTATCTGTTCAAGCTCTACAATGTCTTTCCTGTGCACTGGTGCCCAAAACTGTACACAACATTCCATGTGTTGTCAAACACAGTGACTTGTATAATGGGAGAATGATCTTCTCATCATGTGCCTCTATGCCCTTTTTAATGCACCCCATGATCCTATTTGCCTTGGCAGCTGCTGTCTGATACTGGCTGCTACAACTAAGTTTACTGTCCACCAGGATTCCCAAGTCCTTCTCCATGTCACTTTTTACCACAGCATTTTTCCATTTAACATGTAGTCATGTAATGGATTTTTCCTCCCCATTGCATAACCCTTTCATTTACTGTATTAAACCTCATCGCCCTTTCCCTGGCCAGGCCTCCAAATTATCCAGATCCCTTTGTAATAACACATTATCCTCTATTGTGTGGATTTTCCCTTTACAGAGCTTATTATCGTCTGCAAAGATCGATATTCTACTGTTTTAATCCCTGTGTAAGTCATTAATGAAAATGTTAAAGAGGATAGGGCCCAATACTGAACCTTGTGGTACCCCACAGTAACAGGGATCCAGTCTGAGTATGTACCGTTAATTACCACCCTTTGTTTTCTATCGCTGAGCCAGTTGCTTACCCACTTGCACACATTTTCCCCCAGTCCAAGCATTCTCATTTTACTTAACCTTTTTTTGTGGCACAGTATCAAATGCTTTAGAAAAATCTAGATATGACATCCAGTGCCTCACCCCGATCCAGTCTAGCACTGACTTCCTCATAGAAGCTGATGAGATTAGTTTGACAGGACCGATCCTTCATGAACCCATGCTGGAACGGCGTTATACATTTAATTTCAGTGAGATACTCCAGGATAGCATCTCTGAGAAAACCTTCAAACATTTTACCTACAACAGAGGTTAAACTTTTGACCCCTTTTTGAATATTGGCACCACATTCGCTATGCGTCAATCCTTTGGGACATACCCCGATATATTATTGAAGGATAAACGGAAATTTATTATATTATGGTCACTATTTCCCAGGTGCCTCTCAACCTTAACCTTTGTTACTCTGTCAGGTCTATTATATTAAGTCTAGAAGGGTGAGTTCTCGTCCTCAGGAGTTTATTTCAGTTTTCTTCTTTCTATTCTTTTCGATGCAGTCATCCGTCAAGTTAAAATGGCCTTCGGCTCCAATATTTTCAATATACAATGGTCTTTCCTGGGACATTGTATATTGAAATTGTAATCAACATACAACGTCACAGACACTGATCCAGCCAATTATTATGAACCTTTTATTTTTAAGACCTCTGTATCAGTGAGGTGCATGCACTGATTGGCATTCTCGTTGGTGCTCTCTGTACTGCTTTTCACATGTGCTGAATGAGCTGCTTCTTTGAGCATCAGGTGAGAGTGGTGGCAGTTTACTTTTTTTTTGTGACTTATGTAGCAAGTAGAGATGGGCGAATTTCCCGAAATTCGGTTCGTTCACTTCGCCGAATTTCTCGGCACAAAAAATAACTTCGTTCCGAATTACTCCGGGACGAAGCACGTTAAAAAACAGCTATTTCCAGGCTGCACAGAGCCTGCAGGGTGCTGTAGAACATTGTGCATGCTTAAATATGCAGAGGGAGCTTGGTTTTGGTCTTCATACAATGTTTGTTTTTAGTATGACACACTCTTAGAAATCGCTTCACTCTAAAATTCCCTGGGCACTTAAAGAGGGCAAAACTGACCCAAAAAATGAAGGGGAATGTAGCCTGATAAAGTCATGGGCAGCGAAAGCGGAAAAAAACAAGCTGAGGGCTCAGGTGGCAACATCATGACAGAGTGTGGAGGGACACAGCAAGCCACAGCAGCAAAGAGGTCAGACAGTGGCACAAGACAGAGTGTGTAGTCACGGCAGCAGCCACAGCAGCAGCAGAGGTCAACAGTGGCACAATGAAAATTCTGGGTGCAAAAACAGGAGTAGCCACCGAGTGGCACAATGATTCAGTGGGGAGGTCACGGCAGCAGCCTCAGCAGCAGCATGAGGTCAGACAGTGGCACAATGACAGTGTGTAGGGGCACGGGAGCAGCCACAGCAGCAGCATGAGGGTCAGACAGTGGCACAATGACAGTGGGGTAGGTCACGGCAGCAGCCACAGCACAGCATGAGGGCAGACAGTGGCACAATGACAGAGTGTGTAGGTCACGCATCAGCCACAGCACAGCATGAGTTCAGACAGTGGCACAATGACATTCTGGAGGTGGCAAAAACAGGAATAGGCCACAGAGTGGGACAATGACACAGTGTGTAGGTCACGCAGGAGCCACAGCAGCAGCATGAGGTCAGACAGTGGCACAATGACAAGTGTGTAGGTCACGGCAGCAGCCACAGCAGCAGCATGAGGTCAGACAGTGGCACAATGACACAGTGTGTAGGTCAAAGGCAGCAGCCACAGCAGCCAGCATGAGGAGACAGTGGCACAATGACATTCGGAGGTGGCAAAAAAAAGGTAGGCCACAGAGTGGGAAAATGACACAGTGTGGAGGTCACGGCACCCAGCCACACAGCAGCAGAGTCAGACAGTGGCACAATGACATTCTGGAGGTGGCAAAAACAGGAATGGCACAGAGTGGGACAATGACACAGTGTGTAGGTCACGGCAGCAGCTACAGCAGCAGCATGGGGCCCAGACAGTGGCACAATGACAACATTTTGGAGTTCACGGCAGCAGCCACAGCAGCAGCATGAGTCAGACAGTGGCACAATGACATTCTGGAGGTGGCAAAACTGGAGTAGGCCACAGATGGCACAATGACAGAGAGTGGATTTGACGGCGGCAGCAGCAAGAGTCAGACAGTGGCACAATGACAGAGTGGGGTGAGGGGGTTGGTCAATACCAGCCCTGGTAAAGATGGTTGGTGGGCAGATGGAGAAACTGTCAGCAAAATGTGTGGCATCAGGCGGGTGGCGGAAATCAGATTATGCAGAGGCAGGTATTTGAACCCAACTCATTTCTCACAGTTGGGTGAGGTCATGGCTGATGTACCCTGACGCCTAAGGCATTGGTGTGTGGAAAATCTGGCCGATCCACCCCTGATTCATCTTGAAAAGGGTTTCAGTCATTCCACATTTCCCGTGGACAAGCGGTTCCCCTTTGGGTAACGATGGACCCGCCGCACTGAACAAACCCGCTCTATGCCACACTACTGGGCCCGGGCAGGACAGCTTCTCCACTGCAAACTCGGCAAGTTGCGGCCACACCCTCCAGTTTGGCTGGCCAGTAGTCCAGCGGATCTACTACTGGGGTGGAAAAGTGTTGTCCAAGTAGGCCAACCACCTGTTGGTTCAGGGTCTGCTCCAGGTCCTGCTGCCCGCTTTCAGCTGGTGACTGCCCTCCTCACTAGGCGGTTGAAGGAAGCTGCTCATCAGTGACTCCAGACATAGGTTGCTGCTGATGGAGCTGGTACTGCCCTACCCCCCCCACCTTCCCCCAGCAGCCGTGGCTGTAGTACGTGAGTGCTGAAAAAACCCCCCGGTCAGACCTGTCAGAAAGGAGGGACGATGCCGCACATAGGTAGCGTCCAACTGACTACGGAGGATTTCCCTATAGTATTTAGTTTGTCCTCCCTCTCAAAAACTGGGAAAAAGGCTCCCATTTTTGGGCTGGTAGCGAAGGGTCCAATAGGGTGGAGAGCCAGAAGTCATCCCTCTGCCGGATGCTGACTATTCGGCTGTCACTAGCCCAGGCAAATCAGCATGCTGCGGGCCATCTGCAAAAAGTGACTCCGAGGGGCTCCATGCCTCCATCTCCACTGTATACTGCCACGGTGCTTGCGGGTCATCTGCCTCGTCTTTCCCCATCTCCATTCTACCTCCCCAGCTGCTCCTGCTCCCCTCTCTTTTCCCCCTGGTAGAAAATCCATCATTCACCAACAATTCTTCTGCTCCAATGTCCTCCTCCTCCTCCTCCATTTCAGTCCCCCACCGGACTCATGTGGCCACGAGATGTAGTCGCCACATCTCAGCCCCTGCCCAGACAGATTTTTCAGCATCTGTTCCAGACAAGAAGCAGTGGAATGACGTTATTCATCCCGTAGTCCTGGTGACTGACAAATAATGTGGCCTCCTCGAATGCCTCAACAAACGCAGGTGTCACGCATGAGCTGCCACTGGGTGAAAATCAAAGTTACACAGGGGGGTATTCCCCGTCCGCCTAGATCTCAAAAAATCGTTAAATGGCCCTTTTTCTGTTCATACAGTCGGTCCAAAATGTGCAGGCTGG
>JAODAL010035177.1:0-43252 GCA_025379985.1 Phyllomedusa bahiana | reverse complement strand
GGGGGGAGGGGGGGAAAAAAAAACGACTCAATGCCCCCCTGAACGAGTGGGGGTGGTTTCTTGGCCCCCGTCCTCGGCCAATTTCCCCTTTTAAGTGCAAATATCCCCTAAAAAGCAGGGGGAGTGGGGGAGCCAGAAAGGCACGTCCTCACATCCATTGCCTAGCCACGCCCCGGAAACAGCATTTCTGACTGCCTCTTAGGCCTCGTTCACACGGCTTATTCTGGGACTGATTCCAGCTGTACTGCACGCCGTATTTGCGCTCCAATACGGCTGAAATCTGTCCCTGTCATTACGGTAATCCACAGTTCTCTTTGAGAACTATGGATTCCGTCTCCTTAACTGCTCGGCAAAATCGCCGGGCGGGGAGAAAGTGACATGCAAATTATTTACGCGTGTACGCCCCGTGAATAAATGAATGTCTATGGGGCCGGCCCCCCGCCCCCGCTGCACGGCTGCCGGCGTAATTGCGGGGCGAAATCCGTCCTCGCAATTACGTCGGCAATAAGCCGTGTGAACATTGCCTTACAATTACATCAGCTGGCATACTCCTTTTGGGGCAAGAAGCCTGTTTTTTTTTTCCTTGGTAGGCTAGTTTCATGGGGGTATGGTGCACCAGTATCACCATGCATGTCTTCTTTTCAGGACTAGGCCCGTGCCGGACCCGTACCCAAATTTAAATCTTCCCTGGTGGTTGTCGACCCAAGAGGTCTTCATTCCTGGTGCCAACCACATCCATCCAACATGCTGGTGTCTCTGAGTACTGTAGCCCATCACCTTAAAGGGGTCCACAATGATTGGCTTTTAACATATAGGGAAAGGTAAATGAAGAATATTACCACAAACATTGCTTCATTGATTTTGGTTTGGTCAGGAGATAAAGAAAATTTTATTTCCTCTTAGAGCACACAAGTTTATCTGGTTACCGGCCATCTCTCCCCACCATTCCCTCCTCTCCTTTATCTCTCATTGCTCAAGCTGCCTTCAGTCAGTCAGTCCCTGTTGGGTCGTCTCCTGCAGAGTCTTATCTCTAGCAACAGACTTCACTTAACTAACTGATAAGTTTTCACTCTTTAGAGCTATTTCGTCTTGTATAGTAAATTTTATAAATCTCTTGCAGTCATATCAGTGTATAAGCAAGGAATAGAGGAGCTGATATGCCACTGACTGCTATAGACCTGCCTATAGCCTGATCAAAAAGTGTGAGGTTGAAGCTGCCTGTGGCTCTCTGTGCTACTACATGGTGAGAAAATCCCTTTAAAGCCCCTATTATTATAGGGATACAGAATATTGTGATACAATATATCATTATATTCTGTATTGTGATACAGAATATCACACATAATGGGGCAGATTTATTAAGACAATTGCGCCAAAATTCTGGCATGCTTGTCCATTACACCACAATTATCGTGTGTTGTCTAAAATTTCTAGACACTTCTGCACCTTTTCTGAAAAAGGGATGTTGTCTCAGTAGAAGGGGGGTGATACATAGAAAATCCACCTCACACCTCTAAGTAGCTTTGAAGTGTTTAACAAATTTGCAAACAAAGACATAATTAACTCCCCAGCTCCACTCTCTCTGCTCCCTAACTATAAGTCCCTACTGACAAAGGCCTGTGGGCCAAAACGTCGGACCATGGGAATACCCAACTACAATATTGACTACTATACATGAAGAGTTAATTTCGTCTTTGCAAAATTGTTCAATGAATACTTGAAAGCTACTTAAAGGTGTGCGTTGGATTTTCTACATACTGAATACTCTGCCACAGGCTTCTCCACCAAACACTCAACCTCAAGAAGGTGTACAGAACCAATATACGTTGTCCTTAGTGTGGAACTCCACGTGCCCAAAAAATGTGCTCAAATTTTGACACAATTAGGGGCATTAAGTATGCCAACTAATTGAAGGTGTAAAGGTAGACCAGATAGTCTAAACCTGCACCAAATTTATCAACACTATGATACATGTGGCACATGGTAATAATAAGTCTAAGTTTATGTTGTCTTAGTATTAGACAGTAGTGTTAAATCTGCCTGTGTATACATTGTAGCATAACATCATATAAAAAACATACAAAAAATGGGACATTACTTACTCAAAAAACACTGCAATTTTTTGGGCCATGTTCACAGCTCTATGGCTGGACTAGACTGAACCCAGTAGCAGGAGACTCTGACCTATATGCTACCTTGGAAAAATTAACAGGTGCAGTAGCTCACATCCCCCACTACTAGGGAAAAAATTAGATGATAAAAAACTGCACATTAGTTTAATACCTGTTCACACCAGCATGCAGAAAAGCCACAGTATAATACATGGGGAGATTGCACAAATGCGAAACTACCAATAAAACAATAACTCACACATTCTCAATGCATGAGGGGGGGTGGTTGCTGGTACTACAATTGCATATAAATAAGGCGATACAGAAGGGTGCCACAAATACAGACATGTGTGGTACACCATGCTGGCTAACAGCCTATTAGTGACACCCATACTATTAGATTAGGCATAACATCATACACCCACACAGAGGTGTAACTTCAAGATCTTGGGCCCTGGCGCAAAAAGAGAAATGGGGGGCCCCAGCTACCATGCGCCTTTTACAATGCTGGTGTCTTCTTATGTGGCAGAAGGGCTTTTGGACCCACCCAGACTGCAGGGCCTGGAAGCAACTGCTACTGCTGCACCACCTATAGCTATGCCCTTTGTATCAACATACAGTATCTACATGTTTAAACAATATTCACTCATCAGATGTATAAAAGCAATTAGAAGTGGTAGGCGACTATATATCTAGTCTTGCAAGAAAGGATTGTCCGTTCACCCGCCTACAGATATCTTAGGAAGCTATTCAACACAGAATCTTGAATGCATTTAGATTATTCAGGGGTGGACGTTCACTTGATGGCATTAAAATCTTGCAAGTCTTTCTTTCTCCTAAGTCGAATCTCTTAATTGAATAGTCCTTCAGTCCTCACATTTATAAGCGCTGCATGAGATGCATGGTGTAAGACACAAGTCTCCGATGGCATTGAGATACAAAAAGCAATTTTTCTGATTTGATTAACACATCGAACATGGTATTGTTCCTGTCACTGGCTTAACAAATTGTATTTTCATTGCATTTCTTTGGCAATCTTTTATTATGTAGAAGTCACATCTGTCAAAAACCGTCTTCTCGTGGAGCCATAAATAAAAGAAAAATGAAACTGCTTGGAAAATTGGATCACAAACTTGTGATTAGCATCCGCTATGTTCTAATCCAACTCACTTTATAATATTACAGGCTTTCAGCCAGGGCAATTAACGGCTTATGTCTGAACGCGTGTCACCACCTGGCGATGTCAAGTGGAAGCCCTCTCTTATATCTAGCGTTGTAGGCATCACTAGTTAATAAGGGTGTAGTGAGTCAGAGCCAGGACAGCTAAATGAAAATTGCCGGCCTAAAGCGCTGAGAACCACGCTTGGATGCACGACTGCCATTTTGGACACATTATGAAATAGCTTTTTCCTCTTAAGTAGTTTTCACAATGCAGAGAATAAAAGAATTGGCAATGGTATTAAGCAATGCACAAATTGGGGAAGACAATACATTGGTGGAATTTTTCATGTATCCTAGGTAGCAGAAATGCTTTTTCAAAAATTCCTATGTCCCCTTTGATAGTTTTTTAGTTGATAGTGTGCTACTGTTATTGGAATGTGTATGTATATTGCTGCCACACCAGTGTGTACCTATGCTCATTTTTTTCAAAAAGGTTTTTTGGATGTGCACAACCATATGTTGTTTCTAGCTTGTATAGGGAGGAGTGGCTGCCTCCATTTTGTTTTTTTGCACTCTACCCACCTTCACAGGTTTTTAAATCAATGCAGTGTACTTAGAAGCTGGTGCCTTCACTCCATGAAGTATGGAGGTCTGAACAGGCCCCAAAATAGAGGTAACAATAGTGTAGGAGCCACCTGCATTTGAGGTCCCATTGAAGTTTCGGAGGTGGCTTAAGCAGTTTTGATAAAAAATGTGAACTAAGAACCTCAACATTTTTCATGTATCCTAGTAGCAGAAAAGCTTTTTCAAAAATTCCTATGTCCCCTTTGATAGTTTCTTTAGTTGATAGTGTGCTGCTGATATTGGAATGTGTTTTGGTGGAATATGCTACAGAATATATTTTAGATAAAACCGATTGCCGATTGATAAGGTGTCAAAAATGTATTGGAAAATGATTTCTCTATATAAAGTTGGTAGGTGGTGCATTAAGTACATAGGTATGGTATGGGCCAAGTCAAGACCAGCCTTCAGCTTGGAGAACAAATAACCCTTGATTATAATTTTGGATGTAACAAGATGTAGCTCATTGGAAAGCAACAAAAAGGCAAAATAAGCAGAACTTAAAGGTGTTGCCTCACCATGCTGTTTCACTGAGCCACAAGCAGTTTTAGATTCATGCATCCTGTCTCTTCCTGGTCAGGCTGTGGTTGATAAGCAGTGATTAGCATATCAGCTCCATATTCACAGCTCTGCTAAAATGACATGAGAGCAAGAGATGTTATCTATGAGCTCTAAAGCTCTCTAAACCAATAATTAGTATCCTTTGTTTGTTAGGGATAACATATTCTGTTTTCAAGCTCTCGACAGTCCGACCTGTGGTAAGCACTCCCCACTCTCAGACCTGTTTGCAGAGCAGATACAATCTCTCTTATCTCCTCAACAAAGCAAAATAAAATTAAAAACAAAGCAATATGTTTGGAAATAGTCTTCAATTACTTGTGCCTACATGTTGAAAGGTAATCTTTGTAGTGAGACAACTACTTTAATAGAGTAATGATCCTCAAAAATTAATATGACATAAAGAAAAGAACGAAAGACAAATGGATCGTTAACTTAACTCATTCATGAAACTTTTTTTGGACATATGTTAATGTTTCTTCATACTCACCTTCCAAGAGCCATAAGGCCAGATTTACATCTCATTTTTGTGGCATCCATCAGGATACCACAAAAATTAATTCTGCTGGATAATGCGGCACTACGTCGGACTATTTATTGGACTGCGTCGGCCCTACTTAGTGAAAGTTCACTGTTTTTGCATCGAAAACTGGGGTAAAACACATTTTTGTGTCCAATGCAAATTGCTTGTATGTTCACTAAATAGGACAAACATAGTCCAACTAGGACTACATTTGCACTAAAAACGAGATTTAAATGGGGCCTGACTTTTGTGTTTTTTGATCAACATAGCCATATAAGGGCTATCGGGAAGCCCCCAAAAATTCCTTGTGTGGTGGAATCAGAAATTTTTTAAAATTGCACCATTTATTTTTGGGTTTTGTTCTTATGGAATTCATTGAGCAGTATTGAAAATATCAAATTTATATTGTGTTCATTATGTTATATTACTTAATTTACTGAAAAATAAAACAAAAAAAAATTAACAATTAGCTTTGTATTATCATTTTGTATAACCAATAACTTTTTATTTTACTGATGCAGTGAAATCCGAATTCTACTGCCTACCCAAATGCACAGCTATAAAATTTTCATATTTAGGGTATATCCACACGACGAGTAAAATGTTTTTGTCGGACTCTATCATTGAAAATTGCGTCGTCAAAAATGTACATTGTGAAATTCTATACTGGTGATTTAATGTTAATTTTATCCAAATGCCATAGTGTTACTGCTATGTAGACTGGAAAAATAATTACCATAACAGCATAGAATTATGGATGACATGCATAAAAGAATTTTCTTGGCTCTTGTCACAGAACTTGGCCCTCCTCCCCCAACCTGCTTCAGATTCCCACTTCCTGTGCAGGCTGTGGGCGGTTATACGGCCCTGACTGACATTTCAGCTCTGCTAGCTCCTATTACTAGCTGTCCTTGTTAGAGGGACATTACTGATGATGAGATTTTAAAGAACAAAGACACTGTCCAATCAAGATGTCTTGCTATAAATGTGAGGAAGCAGAGCTTGTATTTTTCATAAAAAGAAATTCTTAGAAGAACGTTGTGCTTTTTTTTTACATTCACAATGTTATCTGTGTATTTACACATAAAAATAACAGTCTCACTAAGCAGCTATAGGATGCACAAAGCTACTGGGGTCTCCTTGTCCAGTAACTCTTTCAATACAAGCAATAAGAGTCTGAGAAGTAAGCTCCTATCCTGTTGATAAGACACAGCAATGAGTGATGTCACCAGCCTGGCCACCGCTACTAGAGCAGGAAGGTGGTCGGTAACCTAGAAAGGCATCTGTAACCTAGCAGAAGATTGGACCCGCTCTTTGGAATGAAGCAAAATCAGAACAAAAATGTATTTGGTAATCATTCTTATTATTACAAAATACATGTCAGATTCTGTAGAAAAGAGATTTATTGCACAAGCATTTTTAGGCCTATTCACATTATGCAGAAAATCATAATGGTTATTTAAAGGATAAATCATAAAACAACCAATTACCGCTCATCCTGAAGGTTCACAACACTATAAAATGTATGGGCAAATATAATTGCTGCTCATGGGGCATATATACACAATTCAGCTAGAGCTACATCATGGAGCCAACACACGCAGGTAGGGCAACCCTACATGCCCACGGCCACCCCTATGCTGTGGGAAGTATAGCAGCCCAACGGGAAACGTCCACTCCCCAAAAAAAACCAAATATTAAAACCAAAAGTGGGGGCCCAAAAACCCCAGGGTTTTAATTAACGGGAAACCTCCAGTTTTTAATGGGCCCCATTTAACACTGTCGGGGGGTGTCAAAACGTCCCCAAAGTTTTTTTTTTAAAAAGCCCCTTTTAAAAAAAATGATTTTTCAGACGGGGGCAAAAAACTTTTTTTGGCGAAAATGTGGCATATTTGGATTTTGGGGAAATTTTAATCTCTTTTGGCACTGTTGAAACTTAGGGCGTATCTATTTCCCACTTTTCCCCCGGTTTGGTTTTTTGGGGGCCCACTATCTTACAGTATTTTTTTTTTAAAAAACTGTTTTTTTTAAAGGGAAATTTTTTTTTTTTTAGAACAGTTTTTTTTAAATTTTTTTTGTTATTTTTTTTTAGAACTGTTTTTTTTTTAGAATCTGGCACTATTGTGTTTTGGAGCACTATCTATGTGGCATTATTGTTTTGGGGGGCACCTTCTATTTGGGAAATTTGGGTTTTGGGGGGACCATTTTTTTTCCTTGCTTTAAATTTTTTTGGGAAAATTTGTATCTGGCCAACATATTTTTTGGGGTGCTATCTACGGTTCTATTTTTTTCGGGGGGAATTTTCCCTATCGAAAACTAAAATTTTTTTGGGGGTTGCAAATCTATCGGTACTATTGTTTTTGGGGCACTTTCTATCTGACACTATAGTTTTTGGGGTGCTATCTATCTGGTACTATTGTTTTGGGTGCATTTTCTATGTGAAGATGAAGGGCCCCAGCTCGGGTTAGAGGCAGTAAAATCCAGGGTTTTATTGAAAATTTGGGGTTAAAAAAAAAAAAGCCCCAAAGGACAAAATTCAAACCCGCGTTTCGGCCCTTAGCATAGGGGGCCCTTAAAGTCGTAGCAAATAAAACAACACAATTCACCCCTTTATATGGGCAATGTTAAAGGGGTTGCCCTGGGCTAAAATGATTGGGGTTTTTTAATTTAAATTTCTTTAAAAAACAAGCAGCTTTGAAATATATGTTAAATTACAAATGCCCTATGATTTTGAGCTAGCCCTGTTAGTATTATTTTACATCGGGTTTCTCAAATTCTATAGTGGGCCGACCTTTTTGATCCTTTTTTCTTACGGGCTTTTCAGGTCTGAATGACCCCCTCACCTTTGAAAAAAGGGTCTGACCCAAAAGGGGCCCCTCCCCCACAAAAGGGCTTCGGGGAGGGGGAAAGGGGGGGGGAGGGAGGACTCGGGCGTCTGTGTCCATGCGCCGGGGTTAACCCTGTGTTCCCTGTTTCCCTTCCTGCTCTCAAACGTAGATGGGGACAGCAGACCCTGTCGGGTTACAAAAATTTCATGAAAATTTTCTTTAAAACTGTGAAAATTACTAATACTGTACAGAACAGGCATGGAAAAACTTTTAGTCTCCGGTTTTAAATGAGAACACCCTGAGTATAGTAACATTTTCCCTTGTTGTTGCGGAGTTTTTGGAACTTGAAAAGTTAATCGGGGGATATAGGAACCATGCATCCCTCGCTTTTATTAGCTTTCCACAGCACTTCAAAAGACCTCTCTAAAACTAAATAAAACGGGCCCCTCCCCTGTAACAACCTGGGCAGGAACCACACGGGTGAACTCTGAGAGCAACCCCCCAACCCCCCCCCCCCGTTATAGAAGTTACTTGCTGCCTGTGTGCGATGGGAGGGGGGAGAGGAAACAAACAGACGGGGACCAAGGCCCCCGCCCCTCAGTTAAACTTCCCAAAGGGACACTGCCAGGCCTGAAAGCCCCGAAAAGAGAAAAACCCCTTTTAATTATTTAGGGTCAAAAAACAATTGTTATTTGTATAGGGGTTTTTGGGATAGACACAATAAACCCAAAAAATTTCCCCACGGATAAATGCAAAAAATTTTTTACATAAAAAACAAAAGTTAATAATGCAAAATTAACCCGGGCCTATATTAAACCATTTTGGGAAACCCTTGTCTTTAAAAAAAAAGATCAAAAAGATCATGATTAAGAAATTAGTCTCTTGCGATTTTCCTCCTCGGGGGAAAACATTAACTTTTCTTTTAACCCGGTACTAAAAATAGTGAACAAAGGCGGGCCCCAAAGCTAAACCAGGAAAACCGGATTAAAAAGATTCAATAAAAATTTCCCGATTCTTTATTTTCAAGGGGATTAAAAAACAATACAGGGGAGGAAAGCTATATTTTTAAAACGCATATTTTGGCACGAGGGGCAGGCCACCATAGACCGACGTTTTTTCGGAGATAATTTTCCTTTGGTGTGGTCACCACAAATCCTTTGGGAACCCAACCTTTCGGGCTGGAATTTGTGCTAAAACAGCGCGGGTTTTTTTCCTGGGGGGCGGGGCTGTTTTCTTTTTTTGTTTTTCTATGTGGCACTTAGTTTTTTTGGAGAAACTTTTTTTTAGGGTGACACAATGGGCCAATGTATGAAAAACTTTTCTAGGTTTAAGGGCCATTTCCAGGGGCAAAAAATGGGCCGTTTTTTTGGGTTTTTTTTGGGGTAATTTTAACGCGCCGAATGGCGAAATTACGGGTTTGAAAAGGGCCCTTTTCATTATTTTAAATTTCCCCCATTTCCCCAAAAGGAACTAGGGGATTACCGTCTCCTCTCCCTGCGTTTTAACGCTCGCAAAAAAATGTTTTGTCTAGGGGCGGGCGAGGTGCCGGCCCCATTCCCCCCCCCGGGCCACACGGCGTAATGGGGGGCAAATTACGCCCCCGCAGTTAACCCGGGGTGAAAAAGGGCCCTTAAAATTTCACATTGTTTCTTAGCAACCAATCAGAATCATAGGCAACCAATCAAAACCCCCCCTTTTTTAAATTTCATTAGTGTTTTGCACCCCTGTTTGGGGTTGTATGGGCTCTGATTGGTCCTAGGGAAACCAAAAAAGGGAGAGTTTAAATCTAGCCCAGTTTGCATACTTTTGGTCCTTTTAGTTTTTGGGGGAGAAATATCAAATGGGGAAAAACAATTTTTTTGGGGAGCACACTATGGGGCACAATTGTTTCGGGGGGAGCATAGGGATGTAGCAAGTTCAGCTCTCCTTTAAATTACAAAACGTTCACCCGGAGTTTACAAGCGCTTTTAAAGGACCCCCATCTTGGGGTCCTCTTTTTTGGTCCCCAAGACGGATCTAAAAATTTAAGAAAGAAAGATTATCACTGCTGTCTATGCCAAACAGGGCCAGCGGGGTTAAACTTGAGGGATCCCCGCTGCGTGTTTCAATAGCGGACCCCAAAAACGGGACCCTTTAAAAAGGGCTTTGTAACTGGATTGTAAACCCCCCCCGGGGGTTGGAACAACCCAAATTTTTTTAACCTGTTCAAAACTGTAAAAAAAAGAAAAATTTTTGAAAAGGTATTGAAAAAGTTGAAAAAACATTCTGTCTTAGGGCATGTCCCCAATGCACGGGGTTTTCCCCCGGGTTTTTTTTCCCCCCGGTTTTTTGGCTTTTTTCGGGGCCCGCCTTAAAAACCGGCCAAAAATTGAGCAAAAGGGTTTGCTCTAGGGGAAACCCGTGCAGCAGTCCCCACTGCACATTTTTAGTCGGAGGGGTTTTCCCGGGGCCGGCGGCCCCCGGCGGCAAAACAATGTTAGAAGCAAAATTTTCCCGTCCGGTTTCCCGAGGGGAAGAGGGTTGCTTCAAAATGGGGGGGGGGGGAAGGGTTGTTCTCGTTCATCGCGGAGAAAAGCCCCCCCCTCGGGGGCCCCGGGGGGAGGGGAACCCAAAACCGGGACAAATACCGGCCGGGGAAAACCCGGGGCCCGGTATTTTTCCTTTTCAGGGGGGAAAAAGCCTTTAAATTTGAAATTAGATGGTGGGGTTTTCCTGTTTTGTTAAGTTTTGGCAAAAAATTGTTTTTGGGGGGCACTATCGGGTGGCTCTATTTTTTTTGGGGGGAAACCCTAGGGGACAATTTTTTTTTAAAGGGGTTGCCTCCTACATTGTTTCCCTTCTAACCTCAGTCCTGTTTTCACAGTTTAATGTTTAAATTTCATTTTTTTTTACGGGCCCTTTTTACTGGTCGGGCAGTGACGAGCTGTTTGGGGGAAAACCCGGGGGCTAAAGGGGCCCCCAGCACAAAACCAGCCCTTTCAGGAGAGAGCAAACGGGGTTATAGCAATAGTGACCGAAATTTAGCGCCAATCAGGAGAGAGCAAACAGGTTGTAGCTATGGGGAGAACCGGGCATTTGCACCCTATCTGGAGAGAGCAAAAAGGCCCTGTAGTATAGTGGCCAGAAACTAGCGGGCCTATGAGGAGAGAGCAAAACGGGTTTGGTAGCTTTTGAAAGTTTGCTGTAAATAAAGGGCTTTGAAATTTGCCCAAAATTTCTTTTGGCATTAGTGTCCCCCCCTTTTGAATATGTCCCCAAAAAAGCACCCACTTTGGGGCTTTTTTCCCATTTTAATTTCCGCTGGTCTCCACTTTGTACTACGTTGGATTGTCTTGCTATAGTAAACCAGTGCTGGCGGGGCCTATCATGAGAAAATGAACGGCCCCTGTACTATGCGACCGGGGATTAGCTGATGGCAGCCCTTTACAAGAGGGGATATCAAAGGAATAGGTGGGGGACCACTGTTAATGGACACTTATTGAAAAGGTGATTTGTTTCTGCAATTTCCCTTTCCCATAAACCCAGCCCCTTTTTAGTGGGGAAAACCCCCCTTTAAAGGTACGAAATTTGGGGCAACATAGCAGGTACAGGAATGGGGGACATAGGACAGAAACGGGGCAAAAAAATTGGGGAAAAAAAACGGGAGGGGGGAAGGTTTATATGGGTTTTTAAAGGGTGTTGAAAAAGGGTAGGAGACAAAAATATTTTTTTGTGAAAGCGAATTTCCCCTTGCCCCACAAGTCTTTATGGATGTCTAAGCCTGATGGAAAAGACGCGAAAAGTTAGGGCCCTTGTCTGGTGCTTTGTTTAGAATAAAAAATTGAAAATTGGTTTTTAAACCCAAATTTCTAAATTTAAAATTAATTCTTTTAAAGCCCTCACATTCTCCCTGTGGGAAATTGTCAAAAACAGCGAAGGGTTTTTTTTAAAACGGGTGGTCAAAATAGCAACACAAGATGTACCCCAAAATAAGATTTGGGGGAAAAGGGAGGTTTTCCACATCTTAAAATCTTTAAAATAAAAACCTGAACATTATGTAATAAAAGCTTAATTCATTGGGGAAAAACCTCAAAAAATTTCCCCACAATGCCCCAGAAAAGGGAAAAGAAACATTAAAACGAAAACCCGAGAAAACCCCCCAAAGCCTTCTGCGACTGATGAAGCATCATGTCATGGAGGATATTACTTAGAGGGTTTGTCCAATAAATAAAAAACAAAGAAAATTTTAAAACCCTGAAAAAATTGGGAAAGCCCCCGGTGCCCATTTGCCCCCCGGTTCCCAAAATTTACCCCCCAAAGATAGAAAGATGAAACCGGGTTTCTACATTTCAGGCAAACAAGCCCTTAGTCATAGAACCTGACTAAGCTATGATTTAAGGGCCTTTTTTGGGCCTGGAAAAAAATTGGTGGGTATTTGCACCCTATTTAAATTTTTGGGGACCCCTCACATTCTATTATTTCTACAATATATATTGTACAGTTAAAGGGGTTGCCCCTCATTTATATCAATTAAATCTAAACCTCACCCTGTTTTCCCCCCGGTTTCTTTTTTTAAATTCAGGGGCGTTTTTTACTGGCTTCTACGGGCCGGGTTTAAAGGAAAACAGGCGGGAAAAACCCAATCTGGGAGATTAAAACAGGTCGGGTAGCTTAGCGCCCCCGGGGAAATTAAATGCGCCCATACAAAGGGGATATCTATTAATCGGTGGGAAACACTATAAATACAAATATTGTAAAGTGACTTTTTTTTTGGAAGATTTTTAAAACCCCCCCTTAAAGGGGACCCACCCCTTTTTTTGGCCCCTTCCCCTGACCCCCCTTTTTTGAAATCTGACATGTTTCCATTTATTTGATAAAAACCCTTTTTGCCCACTTTTACCTATCCAGTGATTTAGGATTGTTTTCTCGTGACACATTGTGTTTTTAATTTTGAAAAAAAAATTTTTTAAATCCATACAATCCTTTTTTTTTTTTGGGAAAAAATTTTCAAAATTTCATAAAAAAATTTGGGAAAAATTTTGAAATTTTTGGGAAATTTGGGCAAAATATTTTTCGGTGCAAAAACAGATAATTTTTCACCACAAAAATATTTTTAAAAAACTAGCATCAACCAATGCCCACTATGGGTTGGCATCATTTTTTTAAATGTCTTTTTTTTTTTTTTAAACGACTTTAAGGTTTTGGAAATTTATTTGAAATTTTTTCTCACAATTTAAAGAAAATTTGCAAATACATTTTTTTAGGGCCCCAACTCCATTTTTTGACGTGGTTTTTGGGGGCCTGCATGTTAGATACCCCCATAAAATTTTGGCCATTAGAAACAAAAAACCCCTTAAAAAGTATTTACCAACATTTTTTTGGAAATTTTGATAACCCTTTAGTTTTTTTTCACAGTTTTTAAAAGCAAAGGGGGAGGTGAAATTTCAAAATTTCTTTTTTTTTGGGCATTTTTTTCAATTTTATCCATTTTTCCCACTGGAAAAAACGGTAAATTTGACTAGGTAAATGAAACTTAATATAAATTCCCCCAGGTCTGCCTTTTTTTAAGGATTTTCCCATATGGGGCCCCTAGTGCATTTTTTGGTAAAACCATAACCCCCCAGAATAGGGGGACCCCACCTCCCGGGGACTCTGAGGTCTCTTTTTTCAAAAAAAACCAAATTTTATTTAGGCCGCCTTTTAGGTTTGGGGACCCCTAAGGTCCCCTTAAACCTTAAAAAACACCCCAAAAAGGGAAGCACATTGGAAATTTACCCCTTTTTAAAGGGAAATTTTTACCCAGGGGTGATTGAGAAATAAAAACCCCACGGGTTTTTGTTTCCAAAAATTTTTTTTTTTAGCTTTAAGGGCGTGTAAAAGAAAAAAAAAAATTTTTTTTCCCAATAATCGGCCAATTTTTAGTTTTAAAATTTTTAAACCTATACAAGGAATCCGGAAAAAAAAACCGTAAAATTTTTTGTTAAGCATTTTTTTTCCCAATTTCCGGAAATCCCCTCCCGGGGGGTGTAAACTGCTGTGTGGGGCATGGGGGGCGTAAAAAGGGAGGGGGGAGCTTTTTTGGGCTTTTGGAACGCAGTTTTTTGGGGGGGGCCATGTCGCATTTGAAAAACCCCCCCCAAAGGGTAGCAAACAGGCGAAACTTTCCAGAAAGTCGCCCCATTTTGGATTCAACACCCTTTCAGGGATCTATTGGGGGTTTGAAACTGTGCTTTTTTTGGAGGCACATTTTGGTTCCCTTTAGTTTTTTTTTTAGAAAATTGGGAAATTTGAAAAGGGGGGGAAAAAAACGCATTTCAGTCATTGTTTTTTGATTTTTAAATTTTTCCCAAGCATTCGCAGTGCATTTAAAATTTATGTGTTTCCCTTTACTAGGGGGGGGGTACACTTAAAATTAAAATTTTGATTTTTTTATATTTTTTTCTGTTTTTTTTACTTTAAACCCCGTAGAAATAGGGTCTAAAAAAAAATTTGGCTTTTTTTATGTTGTCCTATTTTGACAGCCATAACTTTTTTAAATTTTGCTGTTTTGCAGAGCTGTGTTTTTGGGCCCTTTTTTTTTTTTGGGGGATGGGGTTGAAGTTTTTATTGGAACCCAATTATTGGGTGCATATGATCCCTTGTTCACTTTTTTTTTAAATTTTTTTTTGTGAGATGTTTTAAAACAAAATACAGTAATTTGGTAGTTTTTTTTATTATTATTTTTTTATAGGGGGGGGGGGTTTCCGGGGTGACGGAAATATTTTGACTGGTAGCTTTACTCGGGCCGGTAATCAAATTAAAAAATTACACCATCCCCAAAATTTGAAATATTTTTTTAGGGTTTTAAATTTGTTTTTTATACAATAAAAACACTTTTTTCCCAAACGGGGAAAATGGGTTTTTTCCCATCACCTTATTTTTGAAACCTTTAACTTTTAAAATTTTTTTTCGGGTGTTGGGAGCTGTGTGGGGACTTGTTTTTTGCGAGGGGATTTGATGTTTTTATTATACCCTTTTTTGGGGGGACCAAGGCTTTTTGTTGCTTTTAAATCAATTTTTTGGGGGCCCAAGGGTGAAGAAAATACTGAAAACCTAGTAGTTTTTTTTAATTTTTTTTTTTTAAACGGGCTCACCGTGCAGTATCCGTGAAAAATTTTTTGTTTTTCTCTTTGGGCCCGTACGATTATGGCGATCCCCAAAATTTTTATTTTATTTTTTTTTTATTTTTAAAAGAAAATTTTAAAAAAAAGAAAAAGTGTTTTTAGTGTGTAAAACAATTTTATGCTTCGCTTTTCCTTTCTGAGAGCTATACATTTTTTATTTTTCCATTTACAGAGTTGTAAAAGGGACTTTTTTTTTTGCGGGATGAACTGTTTTTTTGTTTTTGGTACAAATTTTTGGAGTTTATAGGTTTTTTGATCGCTTTTTATTCCTTTTTAAAATGTGCGTCGGGATGAAAATAACCCTTAATTCTGGGGATTGTTTTTTTTTTTTTTTTTTTCCGGCGTTAAACCGAAAGGGGTTTTTAAATTTTAACATGAAAAAATTTTTATGGGGCGGTCGTTACGCACGGGGCGATACCAGATAGGGGAAACTTTATTTATTTTTTGATTTTTTTTTGGGGCGTTTGGCTTTTGAAAAGGGGGGAAAAAGGGCGGTGTATGTATTTTTTTTTTTTTTATTTTTCGGTGTTTGTTTTTTTACTTGTTTTTCCCCTTCTTTTTTACTTTTTTTTTCATTTTTTTCACTTTTTTATTTTACTTTTCCCCCATAGGGGATTTAAATGAGAGATCTTTAGATCTTCATTCAAAAGGAATCGAAATTGGGCCTTGTTGCTATGAGGGTTTCCCTTTGAAAAACTGTCAGTCAGGGATGCCGGGTCTTGCCCACGGGCACGGGGGCTTCGTGACGTCACAAAAAACCCGGAAGGCATTTCTGCCCCCGTGGGGGGCTGTCAGGGGGCAGGAGCTGCAGGATCATCCCTTTTCCGTGCGCTTCCGCCCAAACAGAGAGGGCAGGAGGATCTCTCCGGGGGGTCTCTTTTAATTATTTGGGGGGACCCCCATGTCGCGAAAAATTAAAAGGGGTTTATCCGCCCCCCCCCGGAGGATCCCCTTTAAAAGTTGGCTGCAAACCCCTCAGGATTTACCCCTTTTAGTCCGGGTGCGTTTAACCCCCCAAAAGACCCTGGACGTTTTGGATACGCCCAAGGTCTTTTAAGGGGGTTAAACCCTTAAAATCCCAATTTGTAGTGAAAACCCCCCTTTTTAAAGTAGCCCAAAAAGGGAAAAAGAAATATAAAAATTGCTGGGGTCTTCTGATTTTTTTTGTTTTAAAAAAAATTGTTTTTCATGTCAGGCAGGGACATTTCATCAGGTTACATTGTTCTACTTTCATGGATATTCAATAAATAGAAGCTGGTCCATTTTCTATATTTTAGAGGGTTTGTGAAGCAAGATTAAAGGGGTTTTTCCCTCATAGATTTTGGTTTTGATAACTTTGGGAAATTTTGCTTTTAAAGTCTGTAGGTTTTTAACCCAGCTTTTTGGAAATTTCCTCTCTATTTGGGGAATGGGAACCCGAAAGTCTCGTCTCAGAATGGATAGCCTGTCAAAACCTTGAAAAATTTTGTTGTGTACTATGGTGTACAGGCGAGGGGTGGGTTTTCAGTTTGTACTTTCAAAATTCCCAAAAGAACAAAAATGGAAAGTCTGGTTTTCGATTCTGAGCTGGCACTTTCGGAGACCTGTTCTCAGAGGTAGGACCCGCACCTATTAGACTTTGATAGGATATCCTAGTGCTGTGCCATTAAAGTCTATGGTGGGAACAATCCTATAAGTAATCAGCTACTGCAGCTTAATAAGATATAGAAGCCTATACCCATCCTCCTCTGCTCTTCAGTTCCAGCACTAGGTCTCTCTGGTATCATGTTTACTTTCTTTTTCTTCCGAACTCTTAAAGGGGTTGTCTCATCTCAAAATTTCATAGGGTGCATGAATGAAATAATGCTGCTTGGCTCTGTCACTTCCTGGTCAAGCTGTCTGCAATTAGTATATGAGCTTTGTGTATTCAGACCTCTCTGTTTATCAGTCTAGATTAGCTAAATTACCTTCTTGGGGGTCTGGAGAAGCTTCTGAGCTAATGTAATTAGTCTTTTGTCTGAAAGATCAGATAAAAGCTCTCACTGTCAGGAGTTGTGTGTGCCAGATCACTCCTTGCTATCAGATAGAAAAAATAGCAGGGGGGTGGGGGGAGGGGGAGATGGACACAGGTTGGTTACTTGGGGAACCAGAAAGAGCCAGGAAGGTGATAAAATCATTTGTAGCTCCATAACACAAAAAAGATGAACAATGCTATATATTTGGAAAACGTCTTTATTTAGTGTTTCCTACATTTTGAAAACTAGGGCATGCTCACATGGCTGATTTTGAAGCTGTTTTCAGAGCGTAAGAAAGCATCCAAAAAATCCCCAGTTCATTTTCATTAATTCCTATGTAAAATAGCATTATAGTTCACGCACACACTGAGGTTTTTCATTCTTTTTGGAAGATGTTTTGGGCGCTGAAAAAGAAGCGTCATGTTAATTCTTGAATTTTCAGCACTGAAAATCCCCAGAGGAATCAATGGAGAGCTTCAAAGCCTCACACAAAACCTTGGCACATTTTTGGATGCGTTTTTCTGAGCGTTCTTGACGCATTTGTGGTGTGGTTTTCGCTGCGGTTTTTGCCCTGGCTATTAATATCTAAGGGTGAAAACAGTGTTGAAAACCTTGTCCAAAAACTTCGTCAAAACCTCATCTGAAGCAGCGCTGCAAATCCTTGTCCAAAGCTTCATCATATGACTGCAGTGGTCATGTGCCTCAGCTTACATAACTGTTTGAAAGTGAACAGCTACAAACAATGATGAAAGCAGAGGATCGGGGATAATCATCTCTGGGATGGAGGAGCAGCTAAAGGCAGGTATAAGCTTTATTTTACTGAGCTACAGTAATCTAATCATTTTGCAACAAACAGGAAAACCCCACTGTTGAATATCATTTTAAAAACCATACAAATGGCTATCCTACTCATTACCATCTCTGCAGCAGAGCTCTACAGTGATACTGTCACGTCAAGGGAGGTACAGTGAGCTCTGACTGGAACCCAGCCCACTGTCCCTGCCTGCTTAACGTGCTGCCCTAGGCAGCAGACGGCAACTGGGCAACAGTCCCTGCACTGCTAAAGTGCTGGGGCCGTCAGGAGGAGGAATAGTCAGACAGTCCGGGTCAATACCAAAACGGGAACGCTAAAGCCACAAATAGAACCAGAGGGATAAACGTAAACAAGCCGGGGTCAAAAGCCAAACGGGAGCGAGGTACAAAATCAGAAGACAAGCCGGGGTCAGGAGAACAAGCGGAGGTCAGGTACACAGGTAAGTAAACAACAAGCAATAGCACAGGTAGCAGGGCAGCCAGGAGAATATCTCAGGCGCAGCCCTCAGCTAGCAGGGAGTTTAAATGTGATCCCCAGATACCACCCCTGTAGCTGATTGGAGCGGCCTCCGGGTCCTCCCTTGGCGGGTTTGGCGACACGCCCCCTGTCAGGAGTGGCTGGGCGTCTGTCACTCACACAGCTCCCAGCAGACTGTCTATCAGGGTGGGGTCGCTGATCAGCTGCTGCAGACTCTTGCTCCCCGCAAGCCGAGCGCTGCCCAGCCCTGACAGATACATATCTGATCCATATATTACACGGTTGGCCATTAAAGGGGCCGTCGTCTTACAAAAAATTGCATGTATATTGGGCAAAGGTGCACAATAAAAAAAAAAAAAAAAAATGATACTTAAGGGATCTGGAAAAAACAATGGTGGAATTCAGCACTCCATATAAAGGTTTTCTTTATTCCAGGTACATATAAAAGGACTTTGCAGGGTCAGGGCAAGTAGCCCAGCTGACGCGTTTCGATCAGCAGTAGACCTACCTGTATCTAACTGTCCGCTCACTCTACTTGTCTTCACTTTCAGGTACTCGTCCCAACACACAGCAGAGTATCATTCACTTACTTACAGGTGAATATAATATATTTTCTTCTTTTTTGGCCCACTCTGACCCTATGTAATTTTATTTTAAAGTTGACAACCCATCTAATAAGGATGACTGCAGTGTAATACTCATTTCCCCTGTAGTGGCCACTGAAGAGGTAATGTAAAACTCTAGTTTTTTTTTTTTTGTTTTGTTTTTTTTTAGACCAGTGGTCTCCTCTACATGTGAAGTTTTATAATAGCAGCAGAAACATAAACTTTATGAGTAGTAGGTTTCTTTTGCACCAGTTGGACTGAAGCCATGTTGAATTACTAACATTGCATGACTTGATGAATTTCTGAAGGTACAATCATCACGTGATATCAAGTACTCAACATAAGGGAATATACAAAGTGGTTATGACTTGACCTATTCACTATAATTAATAGCCTTTACAATAACCGAAGCTGAACTAGCCCCTCTAATATAGGGATCAGATTAATTTCAAAGATAGATCTTACAGAGTGTAGTTTCCTTCTACATAAAAACCCAAAACAGATTACTGACATCTAAATTATCCTTAAAAGGTCGTGTAATATAAGAAGTGTTAGGCCTCGTTCACACGGCTTATTCTGCCACGGATTGGCGCCGTACTGCGCGCCGGATTTGCGCTGCAGTACGGCGCCAATCCGCGGCAGCAATTACGGTAATCCACTGCTCTCATAGAGAACAGTGGAATCCGTCCCCTCCCCCCGCTCGGCGAATCCGCCGGGGGGAGAAAGTGACATGCACATATTTACAGGCGCGGACGCGCCGAAAACAATGCATTGTCTATGGGGTCGGGAGCGGCGCCCCCGCCGCGCTCCCGGGCCCCGCCCCCAGCCCGCCCCTTATTCACGGCGGATTTGTGAGCTCAATACGGCTCACAAATCCGTCGGGAATAAGCCGTGTGAACACGGCCTTAGGCCAATGCACCTCGAGACTGTGAAACCCTGCATTGAAACCGATGTGGTGCGGAGTCTAATGATGCATTTTACTTAAAAAAATAACCTTGTTGAATCAGTGCCACATATCTGGTTGCAGATTAGCTCCACTCAATAGGGCTAACGTCCAGGCTAGGCTACCCAACTAAGCTGCCCAAAACAAGATGTCACCTCCTTCACCCTCATTTTTTTTTGGAAACGGTGCCCCTCTAGTGCAAGGCCTGTGGTTAGTAATATGGCAGTTTAGGTCAATTGACTTGAATCCAGACAAACATACAAGATGCATGTTTCTTTTTCTAGAAACAGCACTATTCCTGTCCACAGGTTGTATCACCATTCCTGTCTATAGGTTGTAGCACCGTTCCTGTCCACAGGTTGTATCACCGTTCCTGTCTATAGGTTGTAGCACCGTTCCTGTCCACAGGTTGTATCACCGTTCCTGTCTATAGGTTGTAGCACCGTTCCTGTCCATAGGTTGTATCACCGTTCCTGTCCATAGGTTGTATCACAGTTCCTGTCTATAGGTTGTATCACCGTTCCTGTCCACAGGTTGTATCCACCGGTTTCCAGTTCTTCATAGGTTGTAGCACCGTTCCTGTCCATAGGTTGTAGCACCGTTCCTGTCCATAGGTTGTATCACCGTTCCTGTCCATAGGTTGTATCACAGTTCCTGTCTATAGGTTGTATCACCGTTCCTGTCTATAGGTTGTATCACCGTTCCTGTCCATAGGTTGTATCACAGTTCCTGTCTATAGGTTGTAGCACCGTTCCTGTCCACAGGTTGTATCACCATTCCTGTCCATAGGTTGTATCACAGTTCATGTCTATAGGTTGTATCACCGTTCCTGTCCACAGGTTGTATCACCATTCCTGTCCATAGGTTGTATCACAGTTCCTGTCCATAGGTTGTATCACCATTCCTGTCCATAGGTTGTATCACCGTTCCTGTCCATAGGTTGTATCACCGTTCCTGTCTATAGGTTGTAGCACCGTTCCTGTCCATAGGTTGTATCACCGTTCCTGTCCATAGGTTGTATCACAGTTCTGTCCTATAGGTTGTAGCACACGTTCCTGTCCATAGGTTGTATCACCGTTCCTGTCCATGGTTTATCACCGTTCCTGTCCATAGCTTGTATCACCTTTCCTGTCCATAGGTTGTCGCACCGTTCCTGTCTATAGGTTGTTTCACCGTTCCTGTCCATAGGTTGTATCACCGTTCCTGTCTATAGGTTGTAGCACCGTTCCTGTCCACAGGTTGTATCACCCTTCCTGTCAATAGGTTGTATCACCGTTCCTGTCAATAGGTTGTAGCACCGTTCCTGTCCAAAGGTTGTATCACCGTTCCTGTCCATAGATTGTATCACCGTTCCTGTCCATAGATTGTATCACAGTTCCTGTCTATAGGTTGTAGCACCGTTCCTGTCTATAGGTTGTTTCACCGTTCCTGTCCATAGGTTGTATCACCGTTCCTGTCCATAGGTTGTATCACCGTTCCTGTCTATAGGTTGTAGCACCGTTCCTGTCCACAGGTTGTATCACCGTTCCTGTCCATAGGTTGTATCACAGTTCCTGTCTATAGGTTGTATCACCATTCCTGTCCATAGGATGTATCACAGTTCCTGTCTATAGGTTGTACACAGTTCCTGTCATAGGTTGTATCACCGTTCCTGTCCATAGGTTGTACCACAGTTCCTGTCTATAGGTTGTATCACCATTCCTGTCCATAGGTTGTATCACAGTTCCTGTCTATAGGTTGTATCACCGTTCCTGTCTATAGGTTGTATCACCATTCCTGTCCATAGGTTGTATCACAGTTACTGTCTATAGGTTGTATCACCGTTCATGTGCATAGGTTGTATCAACCTACGACATAGGTTGTATCACAGTTCCTGTCTATAGGTTGTATCACCGTTCCTGTGCATAGGTTGTATCAACCTACGGACAGGAAAGGTGCTGTTTTCAGAAAAAGAAACTTGCATCTTGTAGGAATTCATTAAATATCTTAGGTTACTCAAGTTCTTGCGTTCCTTTCTGAGCCGAGTTATTTGAGATATTATAAATACGACATAGCAGATCATTTTAATGAGAGTTTATGTTAGCACAGTCCAATCAGATTAAACATTTCATGACAGTGCTCCTCACTTTTATTAGCCTGAGTGTTAAATCCATTTAGCCTGATTGTAGGAATATCTGCCCTGAGGAGTTCATTCTAAAAGAAAACCTTTCATCGGCTTCTTGATTATATTGTTTTAATTGCTACATATGTCGTTTGTTATGCATTATATATTGGGAAGAGAGCAATTCTTTGTTGGTGATTCTCTTTCACTTATCGGCTTCTCCTGCAGACTGCTAAACTTGCTAGAAAAGTTTCCACGGACCCAGCTGCAGAGTCCCTATGCAATCGTATTTTGTAAGAGCTGTTTATATACCACAGTCTTGCATTCATGTTACAATTGAATCCAGTCTTGTATAAACTCCTCCAGAGCTGTGCAGAGTGAAATGCTCTCGGCCCCTAATGCTCCTTCTATGTTTAAGCACAGTCGCACAATTGTGCTGTTTTCTGATTGTAGAAGCAACTGCAGTGTTATTCTGTTTCTTCTGGCTGTGCACAGTGAAAATGTGCCGGTCCCGTTCTTTGAGTGAGAGGCAGGAATGCATGCTCCGTGAAAACGGCCAACCAGGGACCGAACAGAATGTAAATGAGCTCTCAGCTAGTGAAATGCAAGGAGGAGGGATCCAGCCAGGACTGGAGATCAGTGTAAACAGAAACAGAAGATAAGGGATCCTGTGATAACAAGACAGCTTTGCTAATGACATCCAATTGCAAAGTTGCTTGTATTTACTGTCCCCTTATTCTGAAGACCATTCAATGAAATGATACAACCCCTTTAACTACTGAGACCCGTTCCCCCCGTGTGGTATAGCAGGTTTGTGTGGAAGGCAGAATCATTGGTGTGAGTTTGCTGGGTGATGTGGTGCACTGGCGGTTGGAATCAGACATAGAGACTCTCAAGTTCAGGAATCTTGCAGGCTTTACTCATGGCTCTGTGGGATAGTGGAACAGCCCATTGTATATACCCAGTAAAATCATATGTGTAATTTATGATTGTAAATTATCCTGTTGTATTCTGCTGTTTGGTCACAAGATACCACGTTTTCAAAATCTGGTTTATGCATAATAGAGACTGAGACATGTCATGTGACAGAGAGACCCGAAGGAGCAGCCATCTTAGAGAGAAGGAGTGAGGGACAGAGAGATCAGGCAGAGGACAGACGCTGGACGCGGATTAGTTCAGTTCTCCTGATTCTGTGAGTCCATGAACTGTGATCAGCTCCTGAGGGAGAGAAGAATTCGACTGGCTGCATTGATGCTGTTGGCAAAAGCACCGTGAAGGAAGGAACACTGCGGGATCCAGGGACAGAGAGGATCAACTACATCTTGGATATCGACTCAAACAGAAGGGACCCTCATCTCAGTGCAATAACTGCCGGCCATCTCAAGGTAGACCTGGGTTGAACGCGTACACACCAACTAATCTAGAATTATTTGCAGACCTGCAGTTAGCCTAGTAAGGGCAGATTCAGTGTCAGGCCATAGGTTTCTACTCAAGTACGGTTCCTGATTCTGGACATTGCATAGGACTTGTCATAATACTGTTACTTTTGCAACTGGTTCGCATATAATAATCCGTATGTTATATATGTTTTCTGGGAGTAGCAGGTAGAGCTAGATCGGTTGTAAGTTGCTGTGCTACACCACGAGCGTGCCTTTGAACTGCACCACACACACAATTGTTCTTCTCTTGTAAGGTACTAAAAGGTAAAGAGTGTCCGGCCTTTCTGAACCCCGTGGGTAGGTAAATATGTTGTGTATCCAAAAAATATACCCCTGGCAGCCGCTGTGTAGCACAGGGGCATTAGACACAACTTTGTACATGTGTGTTTGGGGAATTCGTTGAACATAGTTTTCCAGCAAGTTCAATAAACAATACTTTTGGTTGAACTGGTGTTGGAGTTTGTGACTTCGCTTTATTCTGGGAAGTCTACCTCGGTACTCAGCTTACAGCTTAGTAGATGTTACGCTTCTTGATAAAGCATATAACACAGCCTTTTACATCGCACAGTATTCTTCGTGACTACACAATTGCTCCCCTGGCAATTCCTCACTTGTCACTTACTCAGCAGTCTTTCACTCACTAAACTCTTCAGCCGCAGGTCTAGCGGCCATGCCTGAGGGTCCCTTTTGAGCCTCTCCGCTTCCCTCCTGAGACAATCTAGGCAGGCCTGATTCTCAGTGTGCTCATAACACTTCCCCATTCTGTCCTTGCTCAATTGTGCTTCCTCACTGTGCTCTACTCTTACTTGCACTCTCTTCTGGTTTTTGTGGGTCTAATAGCTGCTGTTGTTGCTCCGGCCTGCCCTTCACCACCACGAGCAAGTGAGTAGGAGATCCTTTTCTTCTTACTGGAACGGAACTGTTTAACTAGCAACTGCCCTCACTATCAACTCAGAGGGAATGCTCTAGAACCTGACAGGCTTCCCCTTATAACTGTGTAACCTGCAGCTCCACCCATCTACCTCACCCTGATTGGCTGCAGGCCCAGCTATTCTCTCCTTCGCTCTCTGCCTGCTAGCAGGTTAACCCCATCTTTTTCTGTAACATTGAATACACATATAAATATACTGTATATCACAAATGTACATTGCATTTCTACAGTGAACTGAATGGTTGGAAGAACAAGAGCAATTCCTAAGAGTTTTGCAGCTCTAAATCTCCTTATTCCTTCACATCCATCCCTAGAATAAAAAAAATAAAAAAAGTTTTGATTCTTGTCCCTATGCATTGCAAAGAAAGAATAAAGCAACATTGAAATAAATGTTGAGTTGTTTTGTGTATACAGCTGCTATGCAGACCTCCAGTGGTTGCCTCCATGGTACAGACCCTGTGTCGTCTGATCCTGCAGTCATACCCTCTGACAGCAAAATCTGGTTATCATGAGCTACACATTTATAATTATCACTACATACCTGATGCCTGACATCCTCAGCAGGAAAATGGGGCGGTGATGACCTTGGAGCTACATAACTCCATGAAGACTGAACCTTTAATTAGATATTCTCAATTTGTCTTTCCATCTAATTATTTATCTCATATCAATTTATCTATCTGTTTAACAACACTAACATGATATTAGAGTTATAATGAAGATTTTGGGGTGACATGTCAGAAAAGATGTGCAGCCACGGCAGTTTTAAGGCAAATAAAATGAGTGTATTGTGCGCCTGAATGAAAGAACCTGTCAAGAATCTGGCATCTTGTATACCTTGCATAGTATAATTGATGCGCCTAATCTAGGCACATAGCGAAATATAGGCACAAAGCATATCTTTACTATAATATTTAATGCGCCTACTTTAGGTGCATTCAAATGTGTTGTGTCTGGTGTATAAAGTGCCTAGTTTTAGTGTATTACAGTTCATTTATATGGAGAATAGGACATCAACAGTTTTTTGGGCAAAATAAAAAACAAAAAAATTATGCAGCCCTAATGGAACATGTCGCCCTTTGTGTGTAAATTAATTTGCATATCTATCTATCTATCTATCTATTTATCTATCTATCTAATATATATCTAATATCTATCTATCTACCTACCAATCTATTTATCAATCTTTTTTCTATTTTTCTATTATTTCATTTCTATCTATTTTGCTATCTTTCTACCTATCTGTCTATTCATTTATCTCATATCAATCTATTTATCTATCTTAAATTAATTTATCTATGTATCTATTATCTATCTGTCTATCTATCTATCTATCTATCTCCTATCTATCTATTAATCTCATATCTATCGATCTATCCAGTTATCTATCTATTTATCTATCTATCTATCTATCTATCTATCTATCTATCTATCCATTATCTATCTATATATCTATCTATCTCTATCTTCTATCTATCTATCTATCTATCTATCTATCTATCTATCTTTCCATTATCTATCCACATTTATTTATGTATCAGTTATTATCTATTATACTGTATATATACATATATATATGTGTATGTGTATTTATATATATATATATATATATATATATATATGTATGTGTATATATATATATGTATATATATGTATGTATATATATAATATATATATATATTTATATTTATAATTTGGGGCTTCTATGCTAAATTCTGATTTCTCCTGGGTATTGGGCTTAGTGGGATTAGCTGTTTAGCCCGAGGTTACCACCTCTTGGGCCACCTGATGACTATGATAGGTTTTCAATTCTCCGATCTTCTATATATCAGCCTCTTCTTCTGCAGTTTGGAGCAGCCATCTCAAATTGGCTTTATTGTATCTCATTACATGAAATTTTACCAAACCAGTAACCAAATATCGAACCAGTTATCAAATCACCCACATATTGTCTTTGATCTCATGAATATTGCAGCGAAGAAGCCTCCCAATAAGCAGTCATGTCCCTGGATTTATTATTTGCCAGCTCTACGAGAGCAGAAGCTGTGGATGAGCTGTTTTATCTGATTTTAATAGACTGTGTTCTGTGACAGTGGACCCTGGGGAAATGAACATAGCAGATGTTGTATACTGACCCCTATCACTGCCGTCAGTTGTGCCAGATCAACATACATCATGAGATGGGTACGAGGCGTGTACATACTCAAGCACAACCGCCATAGCGAGGAGGGCCGAGCATCATTCCTCATGTCACTGCAGCCTGGGAACTTCATCATAGTGACGGCTCTGATTGTGGCCATCAGATCTCTGAACGAGGGTGGAAGCTGAAGAAGAGACAATTGCATAGAAGATTAGTGGTTAGCAGAATAGGCTCAGCCAGGCTGCCTATGTGACCAGAAGATTTTGAAGATACCAAGCCACAGATCCTGGGACACCAGCCCTTTTCCCAAGAAATCAGTCAGATGACTCTGGGACACCAGTGCTTCAGCCAGTGTATCAGTCTTCTTAGGCCCTGTTCACACGACGGATTTGGCCGCGGTTATGGCCGCGGGTTCTGACGCCTTTTCTCCGGCCAAATCGCGCCTAGTTTAATAACATGGTTTCCTATTGGAAACCGCGATAATATTCAAACGCTGTGGGTCTGGCCACGGCTCTGGGGCCGCAGCCTAGCCGCGCGTGTGTGAGAACTCTCCTGTTAATTCTTGACAGGGAGTTCTCAGTGCGGCGGCCGCGCGGTGTTGCCACCGGCGTCACTGCAGGTGTCGCCGCGGGTGGTGCGCGGCTGGCCAACGGCTCATGGCGCGCTTTGCCCCTGCCTATAAATTTGCATGGGGGCAAACCCTCTCTGCAAGCCACGCCCCACCCGCGCCAAGACCACGCGCAGCGCCTGTAAATATACATGTGGGTAATAACAGTAATATAATTCTAATAGGAGTCTGCTATAGGCCCCCAAATATAACAGAACCCATGGAAGATGTACACCTCAGGCAAATAGATGAGGCGGCTAATCAGAATGAGGTTATTATTATGGGCGACTTTAACTATCCAGACATCAATTGGGAATCTGAAACCTGTAAGCTCTCATAAGAAAACGGGTTTTTTGGGTCTATAAACTAAAGATTATTCCCTTTTCCCAAAGGGGAAAAGGGAAACCCGATTAGAGGAAAGGCCCTTCTAGACTTAATATTGCTTATAGACCTGACAGAGAAACCCAAAGGGTTTTAGGTTGAGGGGCACCGGGGGAAATTTGTGATCATAATATAATAAACTTCCATTTATCATTCAATAGAGCTTTTTGTCATGGAGCCACAAAAACACTGAATTTGAGGAAGGCAAATTTTATCTGCTTAGAGAGGCCCTAAACCGTTTGACTGGGACAAGGTGTTTAAAAATGCAGAACAAAAAAAAAATGGGAGATCTTTAAAAACATTTAGGCCCCCACTGTGAGAGGTACATACCATTTGGTAAAAAATAATTAGAAACAGAAAAACTCAATGTGGATCAACAGAGATTTTAAAGGAGGCAATAAAAAAAAAAAAAAGCATTTCAGCTATTAAAACAGGGGGGTAGTGAAGAGGCACAAAAAAGTATAAGGAAAAAATAAAATATTTAAAAAAATGATTAAGGCGGGCAAAGCGGGGAGACAGAAAGACATATTGCAATAGAAAGTAAAACTAACCCAAATTTTTTTTAAAAACTATATAAATAGTAAAAAGATTAAAAAAGAAAACGTTGGCCCTTTAAAAAGTACTGAGGGAGATACTGTGTAGGGCGCTGAGAAAAAAGCAAACCTATTAAACAATTTCTTCTCCACTGTCTTTACCAAGGAGGATGACCTTCCTGTTGATGAGCAAAGGGAGGAGGTAAAATCCAAAATAAATGTTTCTTGTCTAACCCAAGAAGAAGTGCAGCTCCGCCTTAGGAAGCTTAAAATAGACAAATACCCAGGCCCTGACAGTATATACCCACATGTCCTAAGGGAGTTAAGTAATGTGATAGATAGGCCCCTATTCTTAATATTCATGGCCTGTATAATAACTTGGTATGTCCCAAAGTATTGGCGCATAGCAAATGTTGTGCCCAAAATTCAAAAAGGGGTTTAAAAAGTGATCCAGGGAAAATATAGGCCGGTTTAAACTTAACCTCTGTTGTGGGTAAAATGTTTGAAAGGTTTTCTAAGAGATGCTATCCTGGAGTTTTCTCACTGAAAATAAATGTATAAAACCCTTCCAGCATGGGTTTATGAAGGATCGGTCCTGTCAGACTAATCTCATCAGCTTCTATGAGGAAGCCAGTGCTAGACTAGATCGGGGTGAGGCACTGGAAGTCATATATTTGGATTTTTCTAAAGCATTTCATACTGTTCCACATAAAAGGTTGGTAAGCAAAATGAGAATGCTTGGACTGGGGGAAATGTGTGTAAGTGGGTAAGCCCAACTGGGTCACTGATAGAAAACAAAGGGTGGTAATTAACGGTGATACTCAGACTGGATCCCTATTACTAGTGGGGTACCCCAGGGCTCAGTATTGGGCCCCATCCTCTTTAATGTTTTCTAAATGATCTTAACCCGGGATTGCACAGTAGAATATTGATCTTTGGCAGACGATACTAAGCTCTGTAA
The DNA here is from genome assembly GCA_025379985.1 of Phyllomedusa bahiana. Lineage (NCBI taxonomy): Eukaryota > Metazoa > Chordata > Amphibia > Anura > Hylidae > Phyllomedusa > Phyllomedusa bahiana. The sequence continues at coordinate 14,382 of JAODAL010035177.1, read as the reverse complement.
AGGAATCCACACAAAAAGAGGATAATGTGTTATTACAAAGGGATCTGGATAGGTTGGAGGCCCTGGCCAGAGAAGTGGCAGATTTAGGTTTAACACAGATAAAATGCAAGGTTATGCACATGGGGAGAAAAAATCCATTACATGATTACTGTTAAATGGAAAAAACACTGGGTAAAAGTGACATGGAGAAGGCCTTTGGGAATCCCGGTGGACAGTAAACTTAGCAGCCCGTGTAGGCCCGCAGCATCCAAGGAAATAGGATCCATGGGTTGTATTAAAAGGGGCATAGATGCACATGATGGGAACATTATTCTCCCCCTATATAAGTCAACTGGTTAGACCACACATGGAATATTGTGGACAGTTTTGGGCACCAGTGCACAGGAAAGACATTGTAGAGCTTGAACAGGTACAAAGGCGGGCAACAAAAATAATTAAAAGGACTGGGTGGACTACAGTACCCCGAAAGATTAGCAAGTTAGGGTTATTTAGTTTAGAGAAAAGACGGCTTCGGGGGGACATAATAAAAGTGTTTTAAATATATTAAGGGTCAATATAGAAATCTCGCTAAAGATTTTATTTATACCCAGGACTGTATATAGAACAAGGGGGCATCCTCTACGTCTTGAGAAAGAAAGTTTCTACATAAACATAGAAAGGGATTATTACTGTTAGAGCGGTGAGCATGTGGAACTCTCTGCCAGAGGAAATTGTCATAGTGAATTCACTAACAGAGTTAAAGAAGGGCTTGGATGCATTTCTGGAGTGTAATAATATAACAAGTTATAGTGACTAGGATTCTGGAGGGGGGTCTGGATACATTTCTAGATGTACTAATAGAACAAGTTATATGGACCAGGGTTCTGAAAGGGATGGATACATTTCTAGATGTAAAAATATAACAAATTATAGTGACCAGGATTCTGAAGAAGGGACTGGTACATTTCTAGATGTAATTATAGAACAAGTTATAGTGACCAGGATTCTGGAGAGGGGTCATTGATACAGGGATTTATTCGAAATTTCCAGATTGCAGTCAGGAAAGGAATTTTTTTCCCTAACCATGAGACAATTGGTTTCTACCTCATGGGGGTTTTTGCGTTCCCCAGGATCAAACACTTTAACACTTTAGCAACACTTTAGCACAATAGGCTGAACTGGATGGACGTATGTCTTTTTTCGGCCTGACAAACTTTGCAACTATGTAACTATGTAGGATAAATTAAGTATTACACAGTGCCCATTGAAATTCTTGATAGGGCTGGTCCTCCGGAGGAAGAGACATAGTAAGTAAAGTAGTCGATAAGGTTGGAAAAAGACAACTGGTCCATCGAGTCCAATCTACTGTATAACCCTACAGTGTTGATGCAGAAGAATGCAAAAACCCGCATGAGGCAGAAGCCAATTGCCCCATACATGAGGAAAATTGTTTCCCAACGCCAAATCTGGCAATCTGAATAATTAATATAATGAATAATTAATATACACTAATCCCTGGAACAACGTCCGATCATATAAATATACAATTGTAAGGGTAGATTAGGTAACCCTAACAGCACCACAATAATAAAAAAAAATAGTCTAATGGCTTATATATTATCACTAGAATAGACTATAAAACGTAACTTAAGGGTCAAGGGTCATTAAATAGGTCACAGGCTAATAATTTTCAGACTTATTTCTCTGGTACTTTATATCTTCCCTATTGTTTTTAGAGTGTATTAGCTAGACCTTTAGGTGGGGCCGTCCTTATCGGGACGATGTCCCCACATGCATTTTGTCAGTTAGTATAGCTGTAGGAATATTTTAGGGTTAGTCATTAATGTATATATTTGGATATAATGTGGAAGTATTTTAACTATGATTAAAGGTTAAGTTTATTCTATTCCAGTGATAGAACAACGTCCGATCTCCAGAATCTAGTCCCCATAAAATTCAAAAATGTGAAATCCTCCATGGTGTCACCTCTCTTACAGTAAAGAATCTTCTTTCCTCTAGATGTAGAGGGTGCCCCATGGTTACAGGCTTGGGTGTAAAAAGATCACGCTAGAGATCTGTGTCCTTTCACATACTTGTAAATGGTAATTAAATCACCCCTAAACTGTATTTTTTCCAAGCTGAATAACCCCAAATTTGATAGCCTATCGTGGTATTACAATTGTAATGGGTGTCCCCACGACCCACGAGTCGGGTTGCAGGCACACCCACACCTCAGCTTTGCCCCCTGCTGCGGTCAGCGCCACGACCTGGTCCTCTGGTGCACTAGCAGCTCTACGGGTTACTCACCTCACCGCGCTCCTGTGGCTTGCAGGACGCACGCTCGCCCCCTAGAGCGTGCGGTACTACACTTTCATTTAAAGAGACAGCGCGCCGATGATTTGTTAACACCGGGCGCTGACCTTATTTAAGCCCTGCACTTTCCTATTACCCCTGCCGAATCGATAGGGCCCTGTTCCTTGAGACACATTGGGCCACATGTATGAATCCCGCCGGGTCGGGGCGCACCTTTCCGCCACTTTCCCGGTGGAATCTGCGTCTGATTGATGTCGGGGCCGGGGCGCGCTCATACATAGCATGTAAAGTCCGCCGCGTCCCGCCAGTGTGTTAGGCGCAGTGCGGGGACCGGGGGAGCAGTGCAGCGCTGCGCCTATGATTCGCTGCCGGAGGTAGTGCGGTCATACATGCGGGGGAAAAGTTCCTGCGCCTCGCCAGTGTGTGTGGGGCACAGTGCGGGGACATGGGCGCAGTGCGGGACTTAGGCACCGTGCGGGACTGCGCGAAAAACAGTTCCGATGCGAGACAGGCTGGAAACAGTGAGAAATCATTCAAGATGTCGGTGCGGAGTATGAATCAAAAATCGCCTTTATAAAGGTGTTCAACATTCTCAGGAAAAAAAAAGCTGAAACCCAAAAAATAAAAAATACATAAACAAAAACACTTTCCAATATCCTAATTCAAGAATTAAAGATATTGGAAATTGCCGGGAAATACAGTAATTCAAATTTGAAAGCTATTCTGATGGTCGGCATAAAACGGCCAATCAGAATAGGAGCGACCAGTGAACCATTAAAACCTATGGGAAGTTTAGACAATCAGAATCCACCCGGGGGGATAGTTCAAAATACAGTAAAAATGCTGAAAGAGCTGATTGGTTAAGCTACCGGGGACTTGGCTAGCTCAGCCAATCAGAATAGGAGCGGACAGAGATCAATTCTAGCCTATGGGAAGTTAGCCAATCAGAATCACGGCGGGACAGTTCAAAATACTGTAAAATGCTGAAAAGAGGTGATTGGCTGAGTAGCGGGGCTCGGCTAGCTCAGCCAATCAGAATAGGAGCGGACCCGAGACCATTCAAACCTATGGAGAATTATTGACCAATCAGAATAGGAGGACAAAGACCCATTCTAGTCTATGGAGAAGTTAGACCAATCAGAATCCACGGCGGGATAATTCAAAATACAGTAAAAAAACAGAAAAGAGCTGATTGGTTGAGCTAGGGTGGCTTGGCTATCCCAGCCAATCAGAGCGCGAGCTACTTCTCCCATTATAGTCTATGGAGAGATGGGCGCAATGCAATCTCGGTGCTCAGCGCCGTGCGGCATGAAGAATTAATAAAAAAAATTATTTTCATTAAATGTAAAACATTATCAGATAAAGGAGCCGAACCCTTCTTTACAAATAAAGCAGTTAAAAACCGAACAACGCGTTTGTCGCCGAGACGGGGCTACATAGTCAATTGCAATAGAGAGAATTGCCGGGAAATACAGTAATTCAAATTGTTTAAGCTCTTCTCATTGGTTGGCATAAATCAGCAATCAGAATAGGAGCGACAAAGACACATTATATCCTATGGAGAAATTTGGACCAATCAGAATAGGAGCGACAGTGGCCCATTCTAACCTTGCAGCCATCTGCCTCCTATCTTACCACCCGATCTTGCCCTCAGACAAGTTTATACACATAAGCTCCTCTCTCCTTCCCTCACCTATGTACTCATCCACACGCTATTTTCCCTTTTCAACCACCCCAAACCTCCAGCTCACATATTACTGCACAAACGCCGCTCATATTCATCACTGACCCATCTGCTGTCTCTTTTCATTCTCCTGCTTCTCGCTGCAGGGGACATCTCTCCCAACCCCGGGCCACCTTCCTTTACTGCTCATCCCACACTCCTCTCAGCCTCCTATAGAAACCCAGCTAACCTGCTTGCCATTCGCTGTACGTCTTTTTCTGCCCCTTTTAAGTGTGCTCTATGGAACGCCCTATCCGTCTGCAACATCTAAGTCATGCGTGTTCATGACCTTTTTCTCTCAACTCCCTTAACTGCTGGCCCTACAGAAACATTGGCTCCAGCAATCTGGACACCGCTTCCTTGCGCGCTTCTCACCTATGGTGGTATAGCTATCAACCCACACCCTGACAGAGAACCTGGCCACGGGTAGGAGGAGTGGTCATACTTCATCTCATCCACACTTGCACATTACAGGTCCTTTTTTTTTTCCGTTTTTTTTCCCCTGAACCCTCCCTCACTTTCCCCTACTTGAGGTCCAACACCCTTCAGACTCTTTCAGCCCATTTTCCATCTGAGTCGCAGTTTGTCTACAGGACCCCCGGTCTCCCCGCCAAGTTAATGGATCACTTTTGCGCCTGGTTCCACAACTTCATGCTCTTATGAAATGCACTCTCATCATGGGTGATTTCAACATTACCCATTGTTGACCCCATGTCTCTTCTGCTCACAGTTCTTTCAGTTTATACCTCCTAGCATGGCATCTCGCTGTTTTACTGTATTCATCCACAACCACAAGGATGGAACTCTCTGGATCTGTCTTCTGTCATCCTGTCCTCAATTTTCTAACTTCACTATAGTCTCCTTATGCTCTCTCTGAACCACAATCTATCTCCTTCCTCTATCACTAATTCTCAGCCTTCTCTGGACAAACCTGCCCATCATCCATATACAGAAATTATCCGCTCCATTAATAATCAGGGAACTCACAGACACCATACAGTCCTCACTGCCCCCAATCTCCTACCTCTCCCTGTCCAGACCTGGCTGTCAAACGGTTACAATGGAATACAATCTCACAACACCACCCTGGACATGTTGGCACACTCACACACCGCACCACAAGAGTCTGACGCCCGCAGCCTTGAGCACCACAACCTGTGAGACTCGTTTTCTCAAGCGATGTTCCTTAGGTGTGTGAGCGGCTGTGGAGAAAGTCAAAGTACCTGCAGACTTTCTCCACTACATATTCATGCTCAGGACTTTCACACTGCCTTCACTGCGTCAAACAAAAATATCACTCCCATTATCTCCACACTAACAACAACCCCAAAACGCCTCTTGACACCTTCCACTCCCTCCTAAGGCCTAAAGCTCAGGACTCCGGTTACTGACCTCTGTGTGATGACCTGTGCACTCACTTCAAAGACAAAATTGAAAAATATCCGCCCAACATCACATCACAATCCCAAAATTTTTCCCATTCTGTGCCCTCTCCCGCACGTCCTTTAATTCCTACCTCGCAGCCATTGACCACAACGCACTAGAGGAAGGAAGTGTCCAGCTTCTCCTGTACTGCTCGTCCACACTGCTCCTTCTGACCCCATTCCATCCACCTCGTCCAGTCTATTCTCCAGCTGTCCTCTCTCAGAACCGTACTGCTATCTGTAACTCTCTCTTCTCCACTGGGATCTTCCATATTCCCTTCAAACACGCCATCATAACCATTACTTAAAGCCTCCTCTTTGGACCGTCCTGTGTGATAACTACCGAGCCAGTTTCTGGTGACCTGCCCTTCATCTCTAAACTCCTGGAAAGCTTGGTTACTCTCGCTAATCGCTTTTCGTGCTAACCTCTCTTCTGGACCCGCTGCAATCAGGTTTCGCTCACCCTACACTCCACGGAAACATGCCTTATTAAATGTCTTAATATGACACTCTCTAACAAGCAAAATTCAGGGTGGTAACTACTCAATTGTTGTTCTCTTGGATCTCTCTGCAGCTTAGACATGTGGATCACCACTACTCCTCAGCATGGCCTCAGCACCATATGGCCTCCAGGACCGCTCTCGCTTGGTTTCGTCCTACCTCTCTGACACGCTCCTTCAGTGTCATTCATTTTTTTTTCTGTTCGACCTACTCTCTCTTCCTCTTGCTGTTGAAGTTCTAGGGATCAGTTCTAGGTCCGCTCTCTCTTTTAATGTACACAGCCCCCATGGACAAACACATCATTAGATTGGCTTCCAGTACTTCTCTCATGCGGATGACACCCAAATTATACACATCCTCCCGTGACATCTCTCCGGCCTTGCTACAAAACACCGTGACTGTCTGTCCGCTGTCTATGACATCATGTCCTTCTCTCTCATCATGAAAATACACACCTCACTAGACTGAACTTCTTTGTCTTTCCGCATCTACTAACAATTCCCCCGCTATTCTGTTTCTGTATGTGGTACACCACTTTCTCCTAGGCGCAGCCCGCTGTCTAGGGGGTTTTATTTTGATTCTGATCTGACCTCTCTCCCTAGTATCCTAATCCCCTTGTGCCGCTCCTGGGTCAACTGCAGCCTCAAGAATATCTCCAAATCGTCCATTTCTCATGTGGAATCGGACTCAAAAATTCAATTACTGCTCTGTTATCTTTCTCGTCTGGAGACTACTGCAGACTCTCGCTTGTCTCTCGGGCTCCCTCTCTGCTGAACTACTCCCCTGCCAATTGTCAAGGAATCGCAGCAGCAGGCTGGTCTTTCTCTCCTGCCGCTATACTGGTGCCCTTCCTGTGCAGGTCACTTGCATGGTGTGCCCATCCAGTACAGGAATACAGTTTACAAAACTCAGCACTCTCAACTCATAATGCTATACACTGCGCCTTCGCATCCTCCCTACATCTCTCCTTGTCTCTGTCTACCGACCTACCCCGTGCTTCCGCTCTGCTGATGTTATCAGACTACATTCCTCAATCATCCGAACCTCCCTGCCGCCTACAAGCTTTCACACGGGCGTGCACCTCCATTCTCTGGATGATATATGCTGTCAGCGGGCGTCAGGCACATATCACAAACCTCACAGTTTTAAGAGGCCCTGAATAATACATCTTCTCGGTACCGGGGCCGACCAAGATCCCTAACTGCTATTCACTAATATCTGTCACTCTCCTACACTAGGGCACTCACAGGCACTTCTATGTATAAAGTTGTGTACTATCACGGTGGCAGGTTTCATCATTTTTACATGTAAAACCCCCCCTATTTATGAAAACATGGCCGGGACCCCATTGTAACTTGGCTGCACTTCTATACCGTATGTTTCACCATACCCCTATTAGATTGTAGGCTCTCACGAGCCGGGCCTCACCACCTTGTGATCTCACTTTGTAGTCCTTTTAATCGTGTATTGTTGTAATGTTTACGCTTGATTTGTAAAGTGCTGCGGAATATGTTGGCGCTATAGACAATAAAGATATTTTATTATTTTTATTATTATGAAGGAGTATTAACCAATCAGAATAGAGGCCCGACAAAGTCCCTATTATATCCTATGGAGAAGTTTGGACCAATAGCAATAATCAAAGGCGGGACAGTTTCAAAATACAGTAAAAGACAGAAAAGAGCTGATTGGCTGGAGCTAGCGGTGGCTTGGATATCCCAAATCAAGAGCCGCGAGTACTTCTCCCATTATAGTCTATGGAGAGATGGGCGCTCTGAATACTCGGCATCTCACAGCGCCGTGCGGATGAAGTATAATTAAAAAATCATTTATTATTAATTGTAAAAAACATTATCAGATAAAGTGCCGAACCCTTCTTTACAATAAATGCAGTTAAAACTCCGACAAGGTTTGTCGCCCGAGGACCGGCGCACCATAGGGTAATTGCAATTAGACGAGAATCGCGGGAATTACAGTAATTCAAAATTGTTTTATGCTCTTCTCATTGGTGGCATAAACCAGCCTCAATCGTATAGGAGCGACAAGACCCATTATTCCTATGGAGAAGTTTGGACCAATCAGAAAATAGCGAGCGACAGTGGCCCATTCTAACCTATGAAGGAGTATTAACCAATCAGACTAGGAGCGACCGTAAAGTTCGATTATATCCTATGGAGAAGAGTTCTGGGACAATCAAAATCAAAGGGGACAGTTCAAAAATACAGTTAAAAAAGACAGAAAAGAGCTTGATGGCCTGAGTAGCGGTGCTTGGAATCCAGCCATATCAGAGCGCGAGCATTATTCTACCTATTAATAGTCTATAGACGGTGGGCGTTCAGATATCTCTCGGCTTCAGCGCGTCGCGGATGAAGTATTAATAAAAAAATTATTTTGGTTAAATGTAAAACATTCTCAGATAAAGAGCAGAAACCCTTCTTTACAAATTAAACAGTTAAAAACCCGAACAACGGTTTTGGCGCCCGCGGCTGCTACATAGGGAATTGCAATAGAGAGAATGCGGGAAATACAGTAATTCAAATTGTTTAAGCTATTCTCAATTGGCGGCATAAACCAGCTCAATCGAATAGGATCGGACAATGTCCCATTACTAACTATGGAGGAGAAGCAATTGTCCAATCTGATAGGAGCGACAATATCCCATTATATCCTATGGAGAGAAAAAATTGACCAATCATATTCAAAAGACGGGTACAGTTCAAAATACAGTAAATGCAGAACACGAGCTGATGGTTGAAGCAGGCGGGGGCTCGTCCAGCTTCAGCCAATCAGAGCGCGAGCTACTTTCTCATAGAGTTCTTGGGGAAAAGAAATTCGGAGCGGCGCTCTGTGAGTAGGCTAAGTTAAAGAGGCGCCGTTATGTGGACCAATGGAGAGAGAGCGAACGCTCCTCATGGGTTTCTAATGCAATCTGAAATAAAGACTGTAAGCCACAGCCGTAATCTAATTATAACTACAGAAGTGTCCCGATGTGTATATAAAACGAATGATAAATATGGGGGTTACCGAAAAAAAATATTAAAATCATTCATAATAATGTTTATTTCTTGATTTTCGTTAGCCAGGATAATAGTTTGGGTGCACACGAAAATAAAGAAAACATAACATGATTTTTTGATTATGTATTTTTTTTTCTGTTTCCCATAGTATTATTCCCTTTTATATACACATCGGGAAACTTTGTTGTGTTATAATTTGTATTTCGGCATGTAAGTTTTATTTAGCTTGCATTAGAAAAACCCATAGGTGCGGGCGGAGCGTCGCCTCGCTCTCCCTGTGGTCAATAGTACGGCGCTCTTTTAAAACTTAGCCAAATCACAGAGCTGCGCTCAGAAATTTTCTTTTCCCCATAGAACTCTATGAGAAAGTAGCTCGCGCTTGATTGGCTAAAGCTGGACGAGCCCCGCCGCTTCAACCAATAGCTGTTTCTGCATTTTACTGTTATGTTGATCTGTCCCGCCTGTTGATTTTGATTGGTCAATATTCTCCATAGGTTAATAATGGGTCCCTGTCGCCTTCTGAGAATTGGTCATATCTTCCTCATAGGTTATAATGGGACAGTTGTCGCCTCCTATTCTCGATTGGCGGGTTTATGCCGGACCAATGTGAATAGCTTAAACCAATTTGAATTACTGTTTTTCCCGCAATTTCTCTCTATTGCAAATTCCCTATGATAGCGCCGGTCTCGGCGACAATGCGTTGTTCGGATTTTTAACTGCTTTATTTGTAAAGATGGGTTCGGCTGTATGTTATCTGATTAATGTTTGTTACATATTAATAAAAATATTTTATTATTATACTCATGCCGCATGGCGTCTGAGCGCCGCAGTTTTCAGAGCCGCATCTCTCATAGACTATAATGGGAGAAGTAGCATCGCGCTGTCTGATTGGCTGGGGATATCAAGCCCCCGATAGCTCATGCCAATCAGCTCTTTTATTTGTTTTTATTGTATTTTGAATTATACCGCCGTGGATTCTCATTGGTCTAAAACGTTCTGTCCATAATAGAATGTGGTTCTTTTGGTTCGCTCCTATTTATGATGGGGGCCGAGTAGACGAGCCCCCCGCTAGAATAGGTTCCAGAATTTGTATTACTGTATTTCACGGCAATTTCAATATCTAATTCTTGATCACTGGGCGCCGCTTTTTCTAGAGTTAAGGAAGTGGTTTTTTTTTTTAATGTTTATTTTTTACGTTACAGGCTCTTTTTCTGACCACTGTTTTCCGGCGATTTTTTGGAATCATACTTCCTGCTGCCACGGAGAAGAGCGCCGGACAGATTTCTGTCGAGTCTTCACCGATGTTCCGATCCTGCTTCATTCGCCTTGTCGGAGCAGTTAGACCAAAAAAAAACCTGGTCATGCCTGTCGGAGCTGCCGAGCGCGCACTGACGCCTCCGCTTTGCCGACTCGCCTCGACCATGCCTCGGTGTTTCTTCGAGTCGCCAAGCCGTCTCGCCCTGGGAACGCCTTACCCCGCGCCACACGCGCCCATGCCCGCCCATTTCATGCGGGGCGCAGCTTGAAAGTGGCGAACACAGCGCTCTAACACTGAATCCACCGCCGCCGACAGCGGCTTCGGGACGGGAGGCGCAGTATCGCAAAAAATGGGCTGAAAAGCCCGATACACATGTCGGCCCATTGTGTCTTTGCGTATTCTTTGTACCGTACCGTTTTGCCTCCGTCCCTCGACCACGAACCTTTGCCGCCTGTCCTGACCTTTCTGCCAGTCTCCGACTCCGAGCTTGCTTCACGATTTTGTAGCACGCCACAACTCGGTTGCAACTGCAATCAAGTCATGTCAGAGGTAGTGACCTGGTATACTCCTGCAAGTCCATCCCGCTTTGCGGCGGGCTCTGGTGAAAACCGGACCTACTTGGAGTCCGCTCCCTGGCGTGGCTTATACCGCTTGCGGTGGTCCAGAGGATCCACTACTGCTGACCGTTACAACAATCCACCCATTCCTTTAACCAATTTGGTCGCCTTCCTCTGCTCTAGCTCAGCTGTGTCCTTCTACACTAGCGCCCAAGTCTCTATACAATTTTCCAGATGTGACCTCACCATTGATTTGTATAGAGGCAAAATTACATTCTGTCTTAAGCATTTATGCTTCTTTTAATGCAACCCATGATATAATTTGCCTTGGCAGCAGCTGCCTGACATTAGCTGCTACATTTAAGATTACTGTCTATCTTAGAATCTGCTCTCCACACCAGCCAAGGTATTAGGATCCTGAGGACCTTCCGCTAATAAGTGAGAACTCTCTTATGCAATATAGGAAAGTAGGTTTTTGTAAACCAGATAAGCCCTTTAAGATTCAATCCATTGCAATATAGCTTTTTTCATATTTGAGCATACAAGAATAGTCCTAGATAATTAAAACTTCAATAATATATCTGCAAAACAGCAGGAGAAATCTGTGTAGCTGAAATGGAAAAGTATCGCCCCAGGCCTCTCTCATTAATATGCTGCCTGTGTCTGCAAAAGTTCAGGCTGTTGCCGACTGGTCAGTGAGTCGTGCTGGCCCCACTTTGCATTTTTAATATTCTATTCCCATTGAAAATAAATGATCTTACACTTGTAGAAATCTTTGGTTAAGCTTAATATACACTAATCAACCATAACATTAAAACCACTGACAGGTAAATTGAATAACATCGATTATATTTTGAAAATGTGACTTATCAGGGACTGGGATATATAGTTGGCGGCAAGTGAACAGTCAGTTCTTGAAGTTACATAGTTAAAGGGGTTTTGCCACGATGTAATGTTGACGTGGGATCCTCCAAAATGGGTATTTAATCACTTTTCTAAATATATGTCATTAAAAAAAGTGAAGCCTCAGAGGTACAGCCAGACTTACATGCCCTTGGTTTCCTGACAGTTTACATTAGACATGACCAGGAACTGACAGGAGCTGATCTGGCCACGCTTGCGTGTTTGCACTTCTTATCTGATGACAGGGGACATGAACCAGCTTGCAAGGGACTGTGGAGAAAGACCTTTTTCTTTTGTATAGAAAATCCACTGGTTGTAATGTTATTATTTGAGTAAACATTGTACACGATCCCTGCTTACTGGCTCTGTGCTCAGCCCCCCCTCCTCTTTCTCTCCTGTGATGCTGCATCCTATGTTTATCTTCTCTTCTGAGCAGACAATAGGTAAGGAACTCACATCTTGGCAAAACCCCTTTAAACAGTTTGTAAGGTTGTAAGATTCAGTGAGTTAGGAGCAAATTGAGGATTTTTTACATCGAATAGAGGGCACTTGAGTTTCCAGCTCTTTTCCCATAATGCTTTCTGACATGCAGATGCTTAATAGGCTGCAAAAAGGCCATTTGAAATCCCCACACACCTATATGGTGCTCTCCCCAAGGAAAGATATTCCCCTTTCTGAGCCACTCATTACCTCCCACCCATCCAGCCAGCAAACTCTGCTCTGCACTGATGAGGGACAAAATCCCTGAAACAGCTGTTTGCAGATGAGATATACTGGCCTGGCTAACATCCCTTTTGCTTTCCAAACACTCAATGAATCAGAAGCAAATTGAGGATTGGTTACAGCCAACAGAGGGTGCTTGAGCTTCCAGCTCTTTTCCCATAATGCCTTGTGATATGTTTAGTGGGGTGCAAAAAGGCAATTTCAAACACCCACACTCCTACCATATCACCTACTGATCAGGTCCACCCATCATAACAATGGGATTCCCTAAGGCCAGTGGCCTGTTCCAGTAAGATAATTCCTCTGCCACACTGCAAAAATAGTTCTGGGATGTTTTTAGGAATATGAGAAGCAGAGGCGTAACTTGAAGCTTCTGGGCCCTAGTGTAAATAGTGAAATGGGGCCCCTCAGTTACCCTGTTTCATTGACAATGCTGTGGCAGAAGGGCTATTGGGTCCCTCTCAGACTTGACGGCCCGGTAGCGACTGCTACCTCTGCACCCCTTATAGCTATGTCCCTGATGAGAAGGTTCAGATTGTTGGCCTGGCTTCCAAGTTCTCCAGATCTCAATCCGATCGAGAATCCATGGGATGTGCTTTAAAAACAAACCTGATCTTTAAAAACCCTCACCCCTTGTAGCCCATGGATACCACAAGACTCCATGGCACAAAGGGACCCTATAAAATATCAGGCAGGTGGTTTTAATGTTATGGATAATCTGTATATTTCTAATGAGATACTGTCTTAAAGGGGTTTTGCCACAATATAATGTTGACATGGGATCCTCCAAAACGGGTATTTAATCACTTTTCTAAATATATGTGATTACAAAAAGTGAAACCTCTGAGAGCTACAGCATTGCTCAGTCCCACTTAGTTTCCTGAAAGTTTACATTAGACACGACCAGGACACTGACAGGAGTTGATCTGGCCGCGCTTGCGTGTTTGCACTTCTTATCTGATGACAGGGAACATGAAGGAGCTTGCAAGGGACTATGGACAAAAAGCAGTGTATGAGTATGTCTGCTGTATAGAGAATCCACTATGTAATGCTCCATTTACCCTGAGGATTTGCTGTAGGAAAACTGAACAATTGTCTATGTTTCCCATAGGTATTTCATCTGGTTGTTGGTGGCCCAAGCACTGTTGTAATGTTATTATTTGAGTAAACTTTAGAGACGCTCCCTTCTTCCTCGCTCTCTGCTCACCCCCCTCCCTCTCACCCCTCAGCAGCCGTTCAGGACTCAGCATGCTTTGTTTATATTCTCTCCTGAGCAGATAAGAGTTAAGGAACTCAGTTCGTGGCAAAATCCCTTTTAGGAAATATTTCTTGATTAAGACATGTCATACGAGAGTAGTGGTAATGGGATTACTTGCTGTATAATTACATTTTTTTTTTTGGCCTTTTAAAAAAACACTCCTCCAGGGAGGCAATGTTTTTTCTTAAATATTCCAGCTCTTAGGCGTAACTATAGCCATAGCAGCTACTGTGGGGCCCCGAGGTTGAGGGGGGCCCACTCAGGTACAAGAACGTTGTTCCTTTTTGTAGAGAACAAGTAGTCGGTGGCTTTCTCTAGCATGTGGGTCCTCTGATATGATAGTATCATTTATCTTTGCTCTTACTGTACTTATTGCTCTTTATGCTGCTGTTTTAGGTTATTGCCATTAGGTGGTGAGGCCCCATCTCATTTTGTTATGGGGCCCTGTAAATTTTAGTTATGCCCCTGGCCCTGCTCCTCTTCAACATAGCAGCAAGAAGTAGGAAGATGTGATTTTCTGATTATCTATGTTCCATTGCTGAGATCTGGGGTCATTTTCCTTTATCTTCAAATGTTAGATATGGAAGCCAAGCATGGCACCAAGATGTAACGCCCATGTCTCAAACTCAAGGCCCACGAGTCGAATCCAGCTCACCACATCATTTTATATGGTCCTCAGCTTAGACACAATGAGCAGGCATGGACAAGGTCTAATGTAGGGGGGGG
>JAODAL010035176.1:0-43255 GCA_025379985.1 Phyllomedusa bahiana | reverse complement strand
GAAATATTCTCTGGCTGGGGAGGAGGGGGCGAGGGGGGGGTTGGAACGGGTGAGGGCCGCTAAACCCCTCCCGGGCCTCCCAACTAAGGGTTTTGTCTACGTTCCACTTTTTTCTTGGCTGGGTTGTAGATTCCCTTGGGGGAGGAATGGATGATAGTAAAACCAATCAAAAAAATTGGGTTTTGTAGTCAGTACACGGCCTAAAATTAGCGGCAGTTGTGGCCCTAGGGGAGTGACCCTTGCTGCGACTCCCCTTGCGTGCTGGACTGCTCCAGGAATGTTTTTTTGCCCCTGCCACTAAAGGGTGAAGAGCCTGCCACCTTCGTCTGCATAGGGGTTTTTGTTCAAAAAATGTCGGGACATGTTTGATGAAGAACTGTATATGAAAAAATACACACCTGTTTTTGGGCCCCAAAATGAACCCATAAGAACTGGGAACCCTGGGTATAAATTGCGCCCCACAAATGGGCAGGAAAAATTGCTTTATGTCCCTTTAAAAAAAACTCTGTGTATTTTACTGAAATAAAAAGCACAAAAGGGGTTAATTAAACCCTTCGGATAGAATTTGTAAAAAATTTCTTTGTGGCGGTGAAAAACAAAGTTTCTTTATAGTACAACTGCAGAAAAACGTTAATTAACCCCGGGATGAAAATTCGCAAAAGAATTAAAGAAACCCAAAAAACTGTAGCTTTTAGGTGTTACAATTGCGGTTTTCTACGCCACACAACAAGAGATAAAATGAAATTTTAAACCTTCGCTTGGAATCACTTCGGGAAAAAAATTATATATTTTGGCGTTGAAAATGATGGTTTCTTGGGGTCAGCACCCCCAGCAAAAACAATTTTAATTAACCCCGGTGTAAATTGCGAAAAAAAGAATTGGGGGCCCCCAAAAATGTGTTTTTTGTAGCGTGTTACTTTGGGTGTTTTCTACGCCACACAAAAGAGATAAAATTTTAATTCCCCTTCGCTTGTGAAATTATGCTACGGGGAAAAATGTATAATTTTGGCGTTGAAAATGACGTTTCTTGGGGGGTCACCAGCAAAAAAAAAGTTAATCCCTGGATGTAAATTGCGAAAAAAAGTTTTGGAGCAACCACAAATAGTGCTTTGTGGGTTTAAATTGTGTTTTTTTCTACGCCACAAAAAAGAGATAAAATTGTATTAACCTTTGCTTGGGTGAATTGCTTCAGGAAAAATGTAATATTTTGGCTTTGAAAATGAGGGTTTTTTGGGGGGTCAGCACCCCACAAAAACAACGCTTAATTAACCCCTGGATGTAAATTGTGCAAAAGAATTGAGCAACCACAAAATAGTAGATTTGTAGCGTGTTAAAAATTTTGTGTGTTTTCTATGCCACAAAACAAGAGATAAAATTGTAATTAACCTTCGCTTGGGAATTATGCTACAGGAAAAATGTATATATTTTGTCGTTGAAAATGACGGTTTCTTGGGGTCAGCACACCAGAAAAACAACGCTTAATTAACCCTGGATGTAAATTGCGCAAATAGAATTGAGCAGCCAAAAATGAAGTGGTATTTGTATTGTAAAAAACGCTTTTTTCTTTAAATGAATACAAAGGAACTGGCTTAATCCCACTTGGATATTAAATTGTATATGCAGCTGCAGGGGAAACGCACACTGTTTTTCAGATCCAATAACCCAAAAAATCAAGAAATGAACATTAAGAGAACAGTCTCTGAGACAAGCTGAGACACCCCCAAAAATCGCTGTATAAAAATCAGTTCTTCAGTGAGAGCTATCACAATCACCCCGGCAGCACCTTCCTGATCAGTACAGTGAGAGGAGTGTGAGCTCCCGGCGTCGGCCCGGACTTTATAAGTGCAGGACGTCACAGAATCCCGCCGGTCCTCTGATTAGCTTCATTCTGCACTTGTCATGCAGGCTATGCCCTTCTTCCTCCCAGAGTGCTTTGCCCCATGTAACGCCATGTGCTCGCAGCCATTTTATAAATCAAAAGCACACTTCGTTCACCCGAAGTACCCCAAACTTCGACTTCGTTCAGAACCGAAGTTTTCCTTAAATTCTAAACGAATTCCACTTCGTTAGAATCGATTCGCCCATCTCTAGTTATAGTGTCTAGGATTCTGGAGGGGAGTCATTGATCCAGGGATTTTTCCGATTGCCAGATTGGAGTCGGGAAGGAATTTTTCCCTACAATGAGGACAATTGGCTTCTACCTCATTGGGGGTTTTTGCCTTCCTCTGGATCAACACCTTAGCACAACAGGCTGAACTGGATGGACGTCTTGTCTTTTTTCGGCCTTACAAACTATGAAACTATGAATAGAAACCTTGTTTTGTGTGAACTACAATGCTATTTTACATAGGAATCAGTGAAAATGAACTGAGGGCGTTTTGGAGTCTTTTATGGTGCTGTTTTCGGTGAAGAATTGCTCCGAAATAGCGTCAAAATCAGCTGTGTGAACATACCCTTAGAGTCACTCTGATGCTTTTACACACTACTTCTCCTAGCTACATCTGGCAGTTAATTATTATAAGAGAGCATAAACATATTTGATTGCCTCTATGTCTGTAGAGTGGAAAATATGATCTGGAACCAGTGACTATATGCTGATGTAAATGTGTCTGATAGACTAGAACCTTTGTTCTAATTTACAGCATATGTAATAAAGTTTTAAAAGAAACAAGGATGATGAAAAATGTAGTTTAAGGTAATAAAGTAACCTGCGGCAGATAGAAGGTTGACTTTTCCTTCTTTGTGGATTTCAATAACAATCAATATACATAGCTGCCAGCCTCAGCTACAACTTCAGGATCGTAAAGGAAACATGCTTAGCAAGCAAATACAGAAATACAGAATTTTTATGAACATTTATTGTTTAAACTGCAAATATTAATAAGATATATATATATATATATAAAAAAAATAAAATTTAAAAATATATAAATATTATAAATATATATATATAAATATATATATATAATATAAAAATATAATAACAGTGTAAAATTTAAGGCATCCTAATAAGCACTACCTTTGGCTTGGCTGACAAGGCATACATTGAGGAATTAACTATACACCAAAAATCCAATTATGCCCTACAAGTACAATAATAAAAACACAAAAATTAGTGCCATTTAAAGCAGAGCAGCTGGCAGTTTCCCAACAAAGATAGAACCCAGCTCATTAACGAGACAAAGAAATTAACAATTTTTTGACCCATCTTTAAACTAAACAAACTTATAGTGGAGAGTAGGCATGTCTGCATTTCAGAGTTAAATTTTGCTATTTTTATTGCTTATAAAAACACAACAAAAACACCATTACATGTCAGCCTAGTAGAATCACTTTTTACATCCACCAACTCAAGATCCAGCTCAATTTATTTGACGATAGTCTTACCTGAAATATTTATTTATATTTATACTGATATGCAAACATGATTATGGACCTAAAAAAGTCTCCTATAGCTGAAACGTTGAATATGAGAAAAAGAATACGTTTTTGTATTGTTTTTTCATTTTGCAGTATATCAATTTTTCTTTGTATGGATATACAGTATCTCACAAAACTGAGTACACTCCTCACATTTTTGTAAATATTATACTATATATTTTCATGATACAACACTGAAGATATGACACTTGGATACAATGTAAAGTAGTCAATGTACAGTTTGTATAACAGTGTAGGTTTGGTGTGCCCTAAAAACAACTCAACACATGGCCATCAATGTCTAAACCGCTGGCAATAAAAGTGAGTACACCCCTAAATGAAAAAAGGATAAATTGAACCCATTGGGTTAATATTTTGTGTGGCCACCATTGTTTTCCAGCCCTGCCTTAAAGAGAACCTGTTACATAGTTTATGCCACCCTGGCTGAGGACAGCACAAGCTAGTGACCGACATGCTGTTGCCAGTGTTGTGTCCCTTATTCTGTAAGATGCAGCAGTTTTAGAATATTTACTGCTCAAATCTGGCAGTTTTCAGCCAGAATAGAGTACAGCTTATTCATAAGCAAGTGTTAGCCCCACCCACCCAAGGATAGCCTCACCCAACTGACAGCTATTCACATGTTTCTACCTATTCAAAGTAATAGGTTAATCAGTTGTGAGGTGAGTGGAGCTAGCCGCAGGTTGCTGGGTAATGGATTAAACTGACTCTTTTCATGAATAAGCAGACTCTTTTCTGGCTGAAAACTGCAGGTTTGAGCATTAAATACTCTAAAACTACAGTATCTTACAGAATAAGAAACACTAGCTTGTGCTGTCCTCAGCAAAGGTAAAATAATCTATATGATAGGTTCTCTTTAACTCTGTTGGGCATGGAGTTCACTAAAGATTCACAGGTTGCCAATGGAATCCTCTTCCACTCCTCCATGACAATTTAATGGACCTGGTGGATGTTAGAGATCTTGCGCTCCTTCACCTTCTGTTTGAGGATGCCCCACAGATGCTCAATAAGGTTTAGGTCTGGCAACAGCATCTTTGACCTCATTTTTTCTAGCAAGGCCGTGATCGTCTTGGAGGTGTGTTTGTGGTCATTATTATGTTAGAATGCTGCCCTGCGGCCCAGTTTCTAAAGGGAGTGTATCATGCTCTGCTTCAGTATGTTACAGTAAATTCTGATATTTATGGTTCCATCAATGAACTGTAGGTCCCCACAGTTGGCAGCCCAAACCATGACACTCCCACCCCCATGTTTGACTGTAGACAAGACACACTTGTCCTTGTACTCCTTACCTGGTTGACACACGTGTAACACCATCTGAAACAAATAAGTTTATCTTGGTCTCATCATATCACAGGACATAGTTCCAGTAATCCATGTCCTTAGTCTGCTTGTCTTCAGCAAACTGTTTTTCGGGCTTTCTTGTGCATCAACTTTACAAGAGGCTTCCTTCTAGGATGACAGCCATGCAGACCAATTTGATACAGTATGTGGCATATGGTCTGAGCACTGACAGGCTGACTCTTCACCCCTTTAACCTCTGCAGCAATGCTGGCAGCTAGGGATGAACAAATCGAATCTGATGAAGTGGAATTAGTTTAGAATTGATTCTGAACGAAGCCAAAGTTCATGGTGATTCATGGTAGCGAATCTAAAATGGCCACGAGCACATGTCGTAACATGGGGCAAAAATATGGGAGAAAGAAAGGAACGCCCTCAATGACATGTGCAGACATGCACCCAATCAGCAGCCAGCCAGCTTCTGTGATGTCACAGCCCTATAAATAGGGCAGCCATGTTACATTCTGCCACTTGTCACTGTGTCTCTTATGCACACGCATCTCTATGTAGCTGCACTACATGTACATGTGCAAAATACTTCAGATTTTAGAGTTACTGGGGTGAAATACCATTCAACTATACAGGTGTGTCATATACACACATGTTCCTGAACCAGCATTTTTTTATTTTGGGATATTGCTATCTGTGGCAAAGAGTTAATTTTTTCTCTTATTGTGGGGAATTCTGTGTGATATCCAGTGTGTGTATTTCTCCCATATACACATCTCAAATACAGCCAGTTCAGTCTTTTGGAATATTGCTATCTGTGGCAATAAGTTAATTTTTTCACTTATTGTGGTGATTCTGTTAAACTCTGATACATCAACCCCCCCCCCCCCTCCCTCGAAAGAGTGAAGAGGGTATTGGCAGTAATTTTGCATTGACGTCACTGATTATTTTGCCCTTCCTTTGATCCATCAGTGTCTGCTTTCAATTGGTCAATAATCGATCAGTATTGCTAAATCCAAAAAGAAACAGGAGTTGATCTAAAAAAGAGATAACTAGTAAATGGAATATTTGCATGTCTTCTGTGTTTTGTATGCACTCCAGCTTTTGGCTACATAATCATCAGACAATAATGATGCAAACAAAGGATCATGTGATACTGGCCTTACGGCTTCTCAGACGACACAATCGGTTGTGTTTGTCCTCTTCATTCTTTCTGACAGATTAAAAGAAGGGGAAAAACAAACATAGAGTGGTGGAGGGTGAAAACAGCATTAGGAAACACAGGGTGGTCGAGTGAGAGCATGGTCAGTTGGCAGCAGCATGAGTAGGCCACAGAGTGGCACAATGACAGATTGTGTAGGTGGTGGGAACATAAGTAGGTCACAGACCAGCAGCATCAGGCCAGAGAGTGACATGGTGACATAGCCTTGAAGTGACAGCAGCAGCATCATGAGGAGATCTGTGGTGAAGTGGCAGCAGCATCAGAACACTACATAATGGCCCAGTGAAGAGTGGGGAGTTGGGTGGCAATACCAGTCCCTGGTAAAGATGGTGGGTGGGAGAAGGAGCAGCTTGCAGCAGATGTGTGACATCAGGTGGGTGGCAGCATCAGAATAGTAGCTGAGGCAGGTAGCCTGAAGAATAGAGGGTTCAGGGTCTGCTCCAGGTGCTGCTGCTCCGAGAGTACCTTCCTCACTAGGCGGGTGAAGAAAGCTGCTCATCAATGACTCCTTACTCAGGTTGCTGCCGATAGAGCTGGTACTGCTCCAACCCCCCCATCTCCCCAAAGCAGCCATGGCAGTGGTATGTAAGCGCTGAGAACCCCCCCCGGTCAGACCTGCAAGAGAATGGACGATAGCACAGGTAGATCTCTCTATCACTGTCAATGGCTGCACTCTCTCACCATCGCCACAAGTCCGCTGCCTTGAGTTAACCTTTGACTCCAATCTGTCCTTCAAACTGCACATCCAAACTCTTACCCTTGCCTCCACCTGAAAAATATCTCCCGAATCTGCTAATTTTTTCACTTTGAAAGCACAAAAATGCTGATCTAATGCCCCCGTCATCTTACTACTAGACTATTGCAACATCCTTCTCTGTGGCCTCCCATCTAGCATCCTTGCTTCCCTCCAATCCATCCTTAACTCTGCTGTCCGTCTGATTCACCTCTCTCCTCGTTACTCCTGTGCCTCTCCCCTCTGCCAATCCCTTCACTGGCTCCCCATTGCCCAGCGAATCCAGTTCAAGTTGACCTACAAGGCTCTCCATAACCTCTCCCCTCCATACATCTCTGCCTTAATCTCTAGATACCTCCCCTCACTCAATCTCCGCTCCTCAAAGGACCTTCTTCTCTGCTCTCCTCTCCTCCTCTCAGCTCTTCACATAACTGTCTCCAAGACTTTTCTTGGCCCTCTCTCCCTCTGGACCAGTTGTTAGTTAGTTATGGTCACCTTGTACTTGTTTGACCTATGTTATATATATAGCCCCCTCGATAGCACAGTGCTCTGGAACTAAGGGCGCTCTAAAATAAATTATAATAATATTGATAATACTTGAGTTTGTCCTCCCTCTCGGCAGGTGAAAAAAAGGCCCCCATTTTAGAGCGGTAGTGAGGATCAAAGAGGGTGGAGAACCAGAAATCATTCCTCTGCCGGATGATTATTATTCGGCTGTCACTACTCAGGCAAATCAGCATTCAGCGAGCCATCTGCGCAAGTGACTCTGAGGGACTCCCTGCCTCCATCTCCACTGTATACTGCCACAGTGTGTCTGCGTCATCTGCCTCCTCTTCCTCATCTCCCTCTACTTCCTCCGGCTGCTCCTACTCTCCTGTCACCTGGGTAGAAAAAACACTCATTTCGCCAGACATTGTTTGTGCTCCTCCTCCTCCAGTTCAGCCCCCACCGGACTCATGTAGCCATGAGATATAGTCGCCACGTTTCCAGTCCCTTGACCAGACAGATTTTGCAGCATCTGTTCCAGAACATGAAGCAGTGGAAAGACGTTGTTCATCCCGTAGTCCTGACAAATAACATGGCCTCCTCAAAGGGCTTGAGCAAACATCAGTTGTCCCGCATGAGCTGCCACTGGCTGACATCAAAATTACACAGGGGAGTACTTCTGTCCACTTGGATCATCAAGAAATCATTAATGGCCTTTCTAGATTTCTCTCTGTTTTTCTCTGTTCTTTTCAGCTCAAGGAGGGTGTACTTGGTGGTGTAGGAATAGCTGAAGAGCATGCAAAGTTTCCTGGCCATTTTTAGAATGTCTTGCAGATGGGTGAAAGACCTGAGGAACCATTTGACAGCCAGATTAAACATGTGCGCCATGCAGGGCGCATGGCTCAGCCCTCCTTGGTGCAGCACGGACACCATGTTCTTTCCATTGTCTGTCACCATGGTTCTGATTTTCAGTTGTCTCGGAGAAAGCCAGGAATTGATTTCATCTCTCATGACGCAGAGCAGTTCCTCCCCTGTGTGACTTCGTTCGCCCAGGCAAACCAGTTGTAGAACTGTGTGAAACCGCCATGCCCTGCACATGTGGTATGCTGGAGGAGCACTAAGACTTGTCACTGCAGTGCAGGCTGAGGTGGTGAAGGAGGAGGAGGCGGACATTGACGCAGGATCAGCAGTTTGAGAACGTGGAGGAGAAAGTGGCGTCTCCTGTCCAAGTTGCTGGTGTGGCTGGGCAGGAAACACATTCACCCAGTGGGCCAGGTTGAATATGTACTGTCCCTGGCCGTTGTTACAGCTTCACACATCCGCGCTCCCGTGCACTTTGAAAGACACCGACAGGCTCAAGGACTGGCCCACAGTCCCTTCTACATATTTGTGCAGGGCTGGTACTGCCTTCTTCAAAAGGAAATGACAGCTTGGGACTCTCCACCTCGGCACAGGCCATCAGTTCTCTGAAGGGTGCAGAGTCCACCACTTGAAAAGGGAGGGACTGCAGTACCACCAACTTGGACAGGAGCATGATCAGCTTCTGCGCCTTAGGATGGCTAGATGCACACTGCTGGCTCTTGGCAATCAACTCGGTGAACAACTGCTGGCATCATGAGTGGCGAGGAGCAGGAGCATCTGGACCAGTAGATGATGGGAAAGACAGACAGTTCCCTTCGGCAGAGGTGGTGAAGCCTTGACTGCCTGAAATGGGATGCGAGCCAATGAGTGCTGCTGCTGTTGCTGCGGCGGCAGGATGGACCACCACATTTGAGACACATTTCTCCCAGGCCACTGGGTGGTGATGCTGCATATGTTGACACAGGGTCATGGTGCCAACAACTCCAGTCCCTAGCCACACTTCACTTTCAGCCCACAGATTGTACATATACCCATGTTCGCCTCCTCCGATGTCTTGGCAAAAAATGGCCACACCGCCGAGTAGGTGATTTTACCACCAACGCTTCACAGTGACCAGTGACAGCCCCTGCGCTGCTACTTTCTGGGCCGAAAGGGACCTACGATGCGGATGGTCTACTCCATGGCCGTTTGGCTCCCAACCTTGCACTGCTGCCACCATGCTGACTTCCAGACACACTACTGACTTGCTGGCTGTGCCGCTGCCTGATGCGCAAGGTGCTGCACTCTTCTCCCGACGATGATGATGATGCCCTTACTTCAACCGGATCCCAAGTGCGATCGGCTACATCATCATCGATTAGTGTTTGCCCGTCACTGCTGTTCTCCTCAACGTTCTCGGTGTACAGAGCCTGACCGCTCACAATATAATCTCCCATGCCACTCTCCTCATGATTACTTGCCCGCCTACTGCAAGAAGCAGTGGATGTCTGCCCCAACTCTTTGCTAGTAGCTCACTGTCCTCAAATAGTTTGTCCTCTCTGTATAAAGATGTAGCAGAACTAAACAAAACAGATATTGCACTGTGATATCTCAACTTTTTCAATGGCCTTTGTTTACAGATAAGAGCAGATAACATGAAAAGCCGTGATATCACGGTCAAGCTGTACGCTGCTACCTCTGTAGTGGCGCAGAGCCCACAGCGCATAGTAGTTCTCTGGCTGAAGGAACCGAATGGGACAGAGGCAGATTGAAGACAGACGAGGGCCCCTGACCTGTTCCTGGTCCATCCCAACTAAAAGTTATGTCTAACGAACCCACCGACTCTTGGCTGAGGTTGTCAGATGTCATCTGGAAAAAAATGGATGACCTAGTCAACCATTCAAGAACCATTGGTTTGGTTTTCAACACACACCGGTAGCGCTGGCCTCGCTGAGTGACCCCTGCTGTGATGTCCCCTTATTGTGCTGCGACCTGTGCTTGCTCCAGGAACATTTGTGCCACTGCCCCTCCCTCCCATGTGAAGGGCCTGCCACCTCTCTGTCTGACATACTGTTTGATCAAAAATTTACAATAAAACAAACTCTGTTTTAATGTAGATGTGTGTATATGATAAATAGTTTCACCTTATAAGTGAAAAAAGTAACCCTTTGGCGCAGAGAACAATATCCCACAAAAATAACCTGCCTGTTATGGAGATGTGTATATATAATAAAAACACAAGCTGTATTTCAAAGTTTTTTTTAGACAAATAAGTTATTTGACAAAATTACTGCCGAAACCCTTTCCACTAGAGATGGGCGAATTTCTCAAAAATTTGATTCGCCGAATTCACCGAAATTTCCAACAAAAATCGTTTCGACCCGAATTTATTTGCACCGAATCGCATTAAAAAACAGCTATTTCCTGGCTGCAGAGAACCTGTAGGGTGTTGTAGAGCGTTGTGCCATGATCAAATATGCATAGGGAGCGTGGTTTGGTCTTCATACAATGCTGTGTTTTAGTATGACACGCACATGACAGCCGCCGCTCTTAGAATCGCTTCACTCTTCAATTCCCTGGGCACTTACAGGGGCAAAACTGACCAAATAAGTGAAGCGGGAACGCAGCCTGACAAGGTAACGTCAGCGCCAGCTTGAAAGAACCGAGCTGAGGGCCAAGATCCTACTATAACGTCAAAGAGCGCACTCCTTTTACACCGACATCAGATGATTCCACAGATTATGACAGAACCTGTTCTGTTAAACGCTGATACATGTAGAAACCCCCTGAATGAGTGGAGAGGGTGTCGGCAGTAATTTTGCATTGACGTCACTGATCATGTTGCCCTTCTTTTTTTTTTTTTAAACATATTTTATTAAATTTTCAATTTTAATAACTGTTACAAAATAATATAACAATATGCAAACAGACTGGTGTAGCAAGAGCAGTTTTGCATTGTAAGAAAGGTAAATGCAATAAAAGGTTACCAGATATATAACAGTATCATGTCATCTTTTACACCTGCAAAGGGATATACATATAGAAAGCTGTGCTTGTATACACCTAGAATACACATTAACAAAATTAACAAAATAAAATGAGGCTTTTGGTTTGATAAGGATAAAAAGAAAAACAGGAAAAGGAAACTCGGAGAGCATCTAAATCAAAGACTCATATAGAAGGCCGTACACCGCCATTTAAGTTGGACTAAGGTCTCACAAGACATCTTGACCCTCCCACCTTTAGCACAAGTCCACCTGACAAGGGGGGGTCAATCCCAAAAAGGGTCAATACCTCTGGTCGCCCTAACTGATGGGCTGGTAGAAAGGAACGCCATTCTCAAAGAAGACAGATGAGTATCTCAAAGGAATCACGTAACAAACTTAAAGCTTCAAAACACCCAAATTCCCCGCAAGCTCGTGTTTCATATACCACGATGTATTTCTGAATGGAGAGACCACTGAATTTATCTCGCCCCTCGATAAATATTGCTCTATAAATGGACCCCATTTATGAAAGAACTTTTCCGTATGAGAATATTTCTGTAATTCTGTTTCTAATTTTTCCATGTACATGTATTTTTTTTAGCTGCCCCCAGACCTCCCCCTCCCCCGGAACGTTTTTCTCCAGCCATTTGTTTATAAGCTTCTTTTGGCCGCTAGGAGGATGATGTGAAGTAGATTACGGTGTTTGGGAACAGTAGATAGATCATGAAAAAGTACTGCATGTGGTAGAAATGGTACCTCAATACCCCATTTGCTTTTTATGGTGCCCAAAAGTTTGTTCCAGAAAATCTGTGAGTGGGTACAACTCCAGATCCCGTGTATCATGTCTGTCTTTGGGGCAGTACATTTCGGGCATGCTGTTTTACGATCCAGTGCCTGGGGATGCGGGGGGATATTGAAGCCGTAAATCGCGTGGTGCATAAACAGAAAATGAGTTTCCCTCCATTTCTCATTAATAACAGCAGAACGAACCTGGTTCCACCCACTTAACACGATTTGGGAAAGACCCTCACCCGGGAAATCTTTCTCCCAACGGGTGAAAAGTGTGTCCTCCCATCGGCCTGCCTCGGATTCCCTGAGGTTCTTGTATACTATGGCTAAGGAGTGTCGGGTGGAGTCAGGATCCTTAAAGAAGTCAAAAGGATTGCTGGGGAATTCGTGGTCAAGTTTAATTACTCTATTCCTCACAAACCCCATCACCTGCCCATATACTAGAAAGTGGGAACTTGGTATCTGGTATTTTTCCTGGAGTTTCCCAAAGGAGAGGTATTCTTTTCCTGAACCGTCAAACAAGTCGTTTATGCTGCGCACTCCTTTCTCCGCCCACTGCTGCAAATGCTTGTTTCCAACCCCCTGGGGAAATTCCGGGTGACCTAGCAGGAGCATATACTTACTAAGTACAGCTGGAAGATGAAACAATTTTCTACAGGCCTTCCAGGTAGCTATAGTATCCCGAAATAAGAGACAGGTTCTAAGCTCTCTTGGAATGGCGGCAAATTTTGTATGTAATAAGGCCGCTAAGTTCCACGGGGCTGCCAATTGCGCTTCGAGCTCAGTGTTAGAGTAATGGGAAGTTCCATTGACCCAGTCTATACAGTGCATTATAATGCATGCTAGGTTATATTTCCTGATATCAGGCATATTAATGCCTCCCAGTGCTTTTGGAATCATCAGTTTGGCCATGGCGATTCTGGGTTTTTTGGACGCCCATATAAACATAGTGAAACCCGCCAAAATGGTTTTAACATCAGAGTGCTTCAATAATAATGGGATGGTTTGCAGTGGGTATATGAGCTTAGGGAAGCTCATCATGCGAACCAGGTAACATCGCGCCACCAGCGAGAGAGGTAAATTATTCCATTTCTCCAGTTCCCTCAGGATTTTAAGAATTAGAGGGGGATAATTTAGACCATACAGAGACTCTGGGTTTCGCCCTATTTTAATACCTAAGTATGTTATCGAGTGTTTAGCTATCACTAAAGGGATTCCTAGGCGTTGTAAATCTAGTGGTCTCGCTTTGGGGGAGATATAAAAGATTTCCGATTTCGTGACGTTAATTTTAAATCCAGAAAGATTCCTAAAGATATTTAGGTGATGAAATAGGCCAGGTAGGTCTCGTTCCGGGTTCTCCATAAAAAAAATAATATCGTCCGCAAAGAGGGCCATGTCTAGCTTTTGTTTCCTAACCCCAATCCCCTCGAATATTTTCGAGGAACTAAGGAATCTTGTCAATGGCTCAATTGCCAAGTCGAAAAGAAAGAGTGACAGGGGGCACCCTTGCCTCGTCCCGCGTTGCAAGGGGAAGGGGTGGGATAAGAAACCAGGCAGACAAACCCTGGCCATGGGGGTACTATACAAGGCATCCAAGAAGGTATGGTATGGTCCTTTTAGCCCAATTTTGTCCAGGATCATGCGCAACCACCCCCAATCTACGCTGTCGAACGCCTTTTCGGTGTCTATGGTGACAAAGGCAGATGACAGATGTTCGTCGGGGTGTTTTTTGACTTCGTCCAATATTAGCAATACCTTTCAGATATTGGTCACTGCCGCACGGCCATGGACAAATCCAACTTGTTGGGGGCTAATCAATTTAGGGAGGAGAGGGGCAAGTCTATCAGCCATGATTTTTGCAAGTAATTTTAAATCAACATTTATGAGTGAAATCGGGCGATATGAGGCCGCGAGGTGAAGATCTTTCCCGGGTTTAGGTAATATTTTTATATGTGCTGTATTCATGTTTGCGGGGATGGGGTTGCCCGCCAGATAGGAATTAAATATATTCAGTAGGGTGGGAGTAATTTGTGCCTTTAGAATTTTAAAAAATTCGCTGGTGTACCCGTCCGGTCCCGGAGATTTATTGTTTTTAAGTTTCGCAATCGCTAGTTCCAGTTCTGGTGCAGTTAAAGGGGAACCCAAAGACTCCACCTCCTCGTCCGAAAGGCCGGGCAATTGAACTTTGTTTAGCCACGTCTGAGATGCAGCATCGTCTAGGTTTTCATCTTTATACAAGTTCTGATAAAAAGAGCGGAGCACCTCAATAACTTCCTCTCCGCGCTTCCTAGTATGCCCCTCTGATCTTTCAGACTAGGAAGTACTCCAGGGGGAATACCACCCTTAGCAAACCGAGCCAGAAGTCTACCTGGTTTGTTTCCAAACCTAAAAAACTCTGCTTCCTTACGGGATCGGGTTCGATGTTCTCTCTGTTCTAACCACGAATCGTATTCTGACTTAGCAGCCCGCCACTTCGCCTGGTTCTCTTTAGTGGGAGACTAAGAGAAAGCGGTGTAGGCTGTCCGGAGTGCTTGACTTAGAGACTCCAGCTTAGTGTTAGACAGCTTTTTGAAGTGAGATGTGTAGGAAATTAACCTCCCCCTCAGAACAGCCTTTGCGGCGTCCCAAAATAGTTGTGGTGCAACCTCATGTTCCACATTGTTGGACTGATACTCCAGCCATCAACCCTGGAGAGTGGTATGAAATTCCTCATTCCTGATCAGATAGGAAGGAAACCTCCAAATGTAGTCATTCCTGCGGGGATGATTATCTGTAAGATGCATTATCACTGGGGCATGATCAGATATGATCAGCTCTCCAATTTCCACTTTCCCTACTTTCGGAAGAAGATTATGAGTAGTGTTGAGCGATTGCGTTGGCCATCGACATCGGTCGATGGTCAATAGTCGACCATCATCGACAAGATAGTCGATAGTGAGCAGTCGATTATGAGCGATGACCATTAAAGTCTATGGGAGAGCAAAAACACCTTCATTCTTACACCCAAACAGGGTTGGAGAAGCTGGAATTAACATCCACAACAGTCAAATGGATATGTGCTACATGTTAGGCAACACACTTAGGTTATAAAAGCCACAGAAAAAAAAACACACAACATTCACTATCCCTGTCTTGTACCACAGCCTGACCCTTAAACCTGCATCACCCACAAATTAAAAAGTGCCAGAAGGCAGTATGATTTGAATCATCATCTTACTTGAACTGGACATTGACTATATCTGTCCTGGGCCACAGCATGAGCCCCAAACCTGCATTCACTGGACATTGACTATATCTGTCCTGTACCGCAGAATGACCATTAAACCTGTCTGACCCACAGATTAAAAAGTGCCGGAAAAATGAGTCTTTCAACCACCATTTTAGTTTCACTGGACATTGACTATATCTTCCTGGGCCACAGCATGAGCCCCAAACCTGCATGACTCCCACATTAAAAAAGTGCCAGAAAAAGGAGTCTTTCAACCACCATTTTAGTTTCACTGGACATATACTGTCCCTGTCCTGGGTAGCGCTTGCCCCTCCGTATGAATGCGGACCAATTAATCTTCACTGGTGGTTAACGCTCCTGTTCCACCCAGGTGCCCTTTTTCTTGGCATTCTTTTTCTTATTTTACTCAACGTGCTGGAGGAAATTGTTTCTGTACTTTGTTCTCTGTCCATGCTCCATACTCCATGTCCTCTGAATAACCTACATCTGGTCAAGTTTTCCTGTACCTCCCTTGTACAATTCAGAGGATTTTTTACCAGCTATTTGTACATGCAATTTTTTTAGTAGTTTAATTCTAAAAAAACACATTTTTAAAATAGGGGGAATCCCACCATTCTTTTTTCTCTTTTTTTTAAATTTTTTTAAGGTTTGTCTAAATACAGGGTTTTGAAGCTTTTTAAAAGATTTTGAAAAACAAGTAAATTTTTGAAATATGTTCCATTAACGGTCCTACCTATTCCGTTTCTGCAGCACCATCCCCCTTTTGAGCCACTTTTGACAATTGTGAAGAACAAAGTCTGTTAGAAACAAATTTTTTTAAAAAAGGCCCTTATATAGCTGCATTTAAAACAAAATCCCCCCAAAAAATTCAAACATGACCCTGAGCCTTTTTGGAAAATTGGGAAAAAACAAATGTCTGTTGAAACAACATTTTTTTTTTTAATGGGACCTGTAGTATAGCGCATTTCAAAGCAAAATCCCCCCAAAAAATTCAAAGCAGACCCTTGACCACTTTGGACAATTGTGAAAAAAAAATGTCTTTTAGAAACAACTTTTTTTTTTTTAAATGGGGACCTTAGATTGCTGCATTTCAAAGCAGCATGCCCCAAAAAAAAATTATAAAAAGACTTTCTCAGCCACTGTTAAAATTGTGAGGGAAAATCCCCATTTAGAAGCCACATTTTGTTCCAAAGGACCTGTTTTATTCTGTATCTCCATCATGCCAAAAAAAAATTTTAAATATGATTTCCCACCCACTAAAAAAATTGTGAGGGGAAAGCCACTTTAAAAACCACATTTCTTTTCCAAAGGACCAAAATTATAGCGATCTCAAGCAACAAAACCTCAAAACCATTGCAATGCGAAAACTTCTAAAAGATAAAGTGATAAATGGATACGGTTTTGTCATGAAACCTTGCTTTTTTTACATCTCCTCACGCAAAACCGCAAAATAAACGGGGGGAAAAAGAGAATAATAATTCAGTAAAAAATGATATTTTAAAAAACATTTTTCAAGAGGCCTTTTCTGTTTAAGAGGAATGGAAGTAGACCGGAAACTAACGGTACCCCCAAAAAATTGGGCCACAACATCATCAAGATCCATGCCTAATTATCTGATAAAAGAAAAACGATCCACATTATTTTGGGGAAAGCCGGATGCTTTGTCTGTAATGACTCCTCCACTGTGCAAAGGGTCCCCTCAAAAATTACCTGGCTGCTGGGCGGCAACACCTCTAGGGCGGACGAGCACTCGGGCTTTCGTCCATTTTGGAACCGAAGTCTATTGGGTCCGGAACCATAAAAAAAACTCGTGGAGCCCACAGCCCGTGCACCATGATTTTAAAGGGGTCTCTTGTTTTGGGATGTCCCCGATTGCACGTTGGTGAGGGGTAAAAAAGATTGCCAGAGGTCCCATTAGGTTTCTGCCACCTTGCTGCTGCTCCCGCTACGCCTACTTGGCACTCTATGCTGTCACGTGTGTTTGTTCCCCCGTGAACTTGGAAAAACGTGAACAGACGCAAACAGAGTTTCCAGTTGATCAATCAGCAAGGTCCTCCATTCCTACTTTTTACTCTGTATTTGGGGGGGTGGAAGGAAAGTGTAGTTTTGTTTTGTCCCGGGGATCCAGGGGGGGCCCCACCCAGAAATTTTGTTTCATTTTAGGGCCTTAATGCGAGGTCATTTTGGGAGGAAAGGGAGCTCCAAGCACTAAATGGAGAAGGACCCTTTGTTTTCCCAACCCTTGGGTCGAGGGGCACTAGCAAATGATCTTCCCATCTTCCTCCCCCGCCACAAATTGGGCCAACCCTTTCCAAGGCAGGACTGGGGTAACGTCATTTAAAAAACCCCTCCCCCTCCCCCCCTTCCGCTGCCCCGGCACGCTTCAACACACCCTGTTTCCCCTGAGAGCTAAAATGCGCCACCTTGCACTAGCTCGGGCCCCCCAAACCCACTGCCTAAGAAGCCGATGAAATTGTGAAACTGTCGGCCTTTGTGGATTTGACGGAGAAAAGGGCTCCTGCCCGCATCGTGCCCGCCCCCTCCTCTTCGCTGGGGCCTGTTTTTTCAGAGTGTCCAACGATCTTCCAAAAAAGATCCCAAATTTTGCCTGCTGACAAGGGCATTGCCCGCACTGCCATTTTGGTGGCTTCTTCAAAACTGGCAAGGATGGTCAGAGCCTTTCACCTGCCCCACTCTCGGTGGCTCAACACCCCGAGGTCCGACCGCTGCTTGTCAGGCCATGTGTCCTTCGAAACTCGTAATGGCCATTGCGCTGCTGCCCCAATCGCTGGAGCATGGGGAGGGGGGGAATTCCAGGTTGCCTGTAAACCAATGAACGGTTGACGGGGGAGGCGAGTGAGCTGAACGCACCGGGGGGGACAAAGCAGGGTGCGAACAGCGGAATGCGAACTTAGACTTCGAGCCTTCTCCGGGGCAGTCCCAGACCCGGGTAGCTCTTTAGAAATTTTTGGACGACCAGGTTCATGAAATGCCAGGAAAGGGGGATGGCTCCACCCCTCCCGATCTTAAGGGCGCCACAGATTTCGCCCTTTATCGCACACCCTTGCCTGGCACAAGGTTTTGGGCCCCCAGCCACGCCGGTCTCTTTTCGGGAAGCCGCCACAGCTCCTGCCCTGTGTTGGAGGGTCTCCAAGACAGATTCATTTCAACACCCTTTTTTTCTCGGGGCACGTGATGCCACCAGAGGCCCTTTGGGGGAAAGAACCCGCACCATCCCTGCGGTTTTGAAGAGCGTGCGCCGAGCTAGAGCCACCGTCCCCCCCCAGAACATCCACCCAGCTCCCCCAGGACCCTGCAAAAGGATTAGCGGCCTTTGGCCGTGCTTATAGCCATGTGTCGGGGCAAGGGACTTTTCCAGCCAAATGCGAAAAAACGCGTTTGAAATTTTTTTTTAGATGACACGTGGGCTGGCCAGGGGGGGGACGCTTTTCGGGCAAAGAAATGCCTGCCCCGGCATCGGGTATTGGGGGCAAGCAAGGGCCCTGAGGGCGGAACCCATCGTTCCACCAACGAAAAAGGGAACATTTCCAAGGCCAAAACCTGGAATGCCGACATTTAGGCTTTTTTGGCTTTGGGATTTGGGTTTGGGTTTTTTTAATGTTTCTTTTGCTCCCAAACCTGGAAGACAAAGGCTGGCTGCTAGACGTACGGCTTAGGTCGTCAAACTGGCGGAAGGAAAAGGGGGGTTTTTAGGATGGCTCTGGTGGTGCGGGGTACTCGGGCATGGTTTCTGAAGCGGAGGCTGATCCCTGATATGATCTGGAGACATGGGCAGCTGAGGAACGCTTGGTGGTGGGGAGGGGGAGGGGGGGGGAGACAGAGGGGGCAGTGGTTGGAGGCCCGCGTCGTCGGCCTTTTTTTTTGGGCCCCCGTGTTGCCTCCATTTCAACCATGCATTGTGCAGTGACTAACAGTGGGGTGGTTAACCCCCCAAGGTTTTTCTTTCCTCTACTTATCTTTACGCATAGGCGGCATATACTGCTAGGTGAATCAAAGGGTTCGCAAAGAAGGCCCCGGCTTGAGAGGTACTGGACCCTTTTGACGGGGATAAGCAGGGGCGGGGTTTGCGCGACCGTGGGTGGCGGGGAAACATATCAGCGGACTTCGTGACCCCCCCTCCCTTTTTGAGGTGGAACCCGTACTGAACACCCCCTCGTCTTCCCCTCGTCCAGTGATGAAACCTCGCAAGCAAATTCTGCCCCCGAAAGACCCGTTGGATCCGCAATGTCTATCATCATCATCAACACAGGGGACTTCGTTCCCGACAGTCTGCATCCAGGACGGGGCTACAAGCAAGAGGGGCGAAGGGGTTTTCGACCCCCCCGGGATTTTTGCCGATTGACCCGGGTTCCTTTTTCCTCTGTGGCATCATAACTGGGGGGTCGAACAAGAAAATCACCTCTTGGCCTCTTGATCTTTTAACATCCTTTGACCCAACCCCAGCATTTTGTCATCAAAAAGGTCTTTAGAAAATGGATTTCCACAGTGGGGGGTACACGAGTTTTACATTTGGGCTTCAGTTGGGCGGATTGGTGATGCTGATGACACATTTGGCCGGGACTGGGAGGACGAGGGGAAAACTGCGGATGCAGGTTCATTAACCCCTGAAAACAGATGGCGACGCTGTTCGTCTGAATTAAGGGGCCCCACCCAGCGAGAAAGGGCCCGACGGTCCTGCAATGACGACCCTGGCTGCGTTTGTGCCAGCACTGGAAGGAGCCCTTCTCTGTACCCTACCTCCATGTCCTACCCCCCTCTTTTTCTCGCTTACCCCTGAAATTTCGCTCCAGCAGAAATAAAAAAAATTTGAGAAGGGGATGGAAAGTTTTTTTGGAAAATCCTATTTAAAAACGGCAAATCACAGCTATTCAAAAAATCCCTCAAAAAATCAAAAAAAAAAATTGGGTTTGGTTGGTTTTTTGGAAAAACAAAATATAAAAATTCCCAAAATAGATCTATCAAAAAGCTGGCCTGGCCAAAGTGAAAAAAAAAACGTATTTAAATTGGTAATCGGATTTTAATACATTTGTAAAAATTTTTTTTGGGGCCAAAAAAACCCATCCCCAATCAAAAAAACCCTTTTTTTTTTTGTTTTTTTTTAAACCCAATAAAATTGCTGTATTTAAATTTAAATGCAAGCTGCCTCAATGAACAAAGTGTAGTGCGCCAAAGTCAAAAAAAAACGTACTGTTTTTTATTCGTTAAAAAACAAGATTTTTTGGGACCTTTCAATTTACCTGTGGTGACTATAAAATTTCGGATTCAAAAATTTAAGTGCAAGCGCCTCAAACAAAGCGAGTGGCCAAAATCAAAAAACACGTATCTGTTATGTATTCTATAATACAAATATTTTTGGCCCTTTCAATTCACCTGTGGTTATATAAAATTGCTGGGTTAAATTTAAGTGCAAAGGGATATACAAAAAAAGGTGGAATGGGCAAAATGAAAAAGAACCCTATCTGAAATGTATACGAAATAAAAGTGGTTTTTTTACCCAACAAAGAACCTGCAGTTTCTAGAAAAAATGTGTACCTATAAGTTTAGGCGCCCAAAATCCAGGAAATATTCAAAGAAAACGTTATTAACAATTGCATGCAAAAGTTAATTTTAATCTTGGTGAACTTACCAGTATTCTTTTTGAGCTTTTGGGTTGCGGGGGGCCCCCCCTTCCCCCCCTCCCCCCCGGACTTTACAGCGTTTGATGCTCCCTTTAAAAATTTTTCCCTAACTAATAAATCTTTTTCCCAAACTCTAATTTTCTAAATTGAAGGATCACAGTAATATAGAGGTTTCCTTTGAAAAAAATAATAAATTTTGCTGACTGTTTGGACCAAGCAGAGCGCACCCCCTTTTTGCTTGGACGCTAAGGACACGAGGCTGAACAGGGAAAACCCGCTATTAAAAAGAGGTCAGTATTTTTCCACCAAAGCAACCTTACACATCCCGCATACGTCGCACACACATCCACCCGCCATTCTGTAACTGATTTTCGGCCCCAAAATGACAGGAAGCGCCGAAAAGGGGCGTCTTAATAGATGAGCACAGATTTTAACCTAAATTATCGCATGATCTAAAAATCCGATCCCCATAAAAACTGGGGCCGATTTCAACTTTGTCGATAATAATCGCTCAACACTAATTATGAGAAGTGAGGATGTAGTCTATCCGGGACCAGCTGCCGTGAGGGTGAGAGAAGTATGTAAATTCTCTACCATCAGGATTAAAAATTCTCCAGGGGTCACAAATATTACTATTGCTCATGAATTTTTCAAGGCAGGAAACCCCCCTCTGGCCCATGCCCTTACCATTGTCTTTACCCCGCCTATCCTCTGCCCGTGACACCACAGTATTGAAATCTCCACTTATTATCTTAAGATTGCACGAGTCCTGGTATAAAAGGATTCTAGGTTTTTTAAGAATAGGGCGCCCCCTGTGTTTGGACCATAGATGTTGTAAAGAGAGAGATCTTCACTGTCTGTTCTCAGCTTTGTTAAAGCCCATCTCTCTTCTGAGTCGCGTTCGTGTCCTATTACCTGACCCATAAATTTCTTGTTAATAAGGGTAAGGATTGATTGCCGGGGACCCCAAGACCTGCCCTACCCAGAATCTCTGCATGTGTCCAAAATCCTCCGCCTCCAAGTGTGTTTCCTGTAAGAAAGCGATGTCAACTCTAAGACGCTTCAGTTGTCGTAAAATCATAATCCGTTTGTTGGGCGACCTGAGACCCTTAACGTTCCAGGTTATAATTTTCATGATTTAATGATGTACTAATGGTATGTGGAGGTACGGCAGAGCCTTGATCTCTCCTGTCACTAACCAGTAAAGCCTCTTCACCTAAAACAAAAACAATGTTTAAGAAACAAAACCAACACATAGAGAACCAACACATATAAAGCCCCATTCCCTGTAACAATAGGACACAAGAGCTCATTCGTATGGGGCTGTATGTACTCCAGAGGGAAGGAACGGACCAATGTTCCCCCTGATCCAAGTACGACGTGACTCCTCTTTTTTCCATCACAGAGTGTGTAAACTATCTAGCTAATGCAATCATTGATACCCGTCTCCTTACGTCGGGAGGGCCCAAACTATAGGCGCGCCTTTCAAGAAATGGACAAAACAAAAACTAAATATCACAAGATCCAACAGCCCCTCTAAGAGTATCCGGGACTATGCCCCACCCCCATCCCCGAGCCAGCTCCGCTTGGTGGGTTCCAATAGCGGGAAAAGCTTAGAGCCTGAGCTCGGATGAGGCTCCTAACCCTCTCCCTGTCCCAGTCCCAGCGGGTCAATTATACCAACAAAGGTCACATAAAAACCGTGGTGGAAAATTATTAGAAAAACTAAAAGTTATAAGTTGCTATATCTCCAGAGAATGAGAGGTCGCTATTATATAGGCCATCAGCTACAGTAGTGAAAGTCAAGTAAACGCAGTTGAGTCTCTCCTTTTAGTTGTGTTTTTGGGCTCAAGGCTCGTAGAGGGAGAGAACTGCCAGGCTCCAAAGCAGAACCCCCTCTAGCGGAGTGAGTAAATGCTTCAGAAGATAAAGGCTGGGGTGTAGACGGTGGAGACCGTGAAGGTGATTTCGAAATCGAGCATTTAGAAGAGTCAAGAAAATTTTGTGCTTCCTGAGGGGATCCAAATGTAGAGGTGTTTCCATTTTTGTGGAACACCCGTAATGTGGGAGGCTATAACAGAGCAAATTTTATCTGGTTACTGAACAGTTCTGAGCAGATGTGCGAGAACGCCCGCCGTTTTTTGACAACCTCGGCTGAGAAGTCCTCGAATATCAAGACTTTTCGCCCCTTAAAAATAAGTTCTGATGACTACCGCTTGAACGCTCGCAGAATAGTCACTTTATCAGTGAAGTCTAAGTATTTTACTTTTATTTGGTGTGGCCTGCTCCTTAAAGCAGGGGGGAGGTTCCTTTCAGTTCTTTCAGTAGTGCCATCGCGAAGGTCCGGGCCTAGGCGATGCGCCCTCTCCACCTTACAAGGTCCTGAAATCCCTAGTGCCTCCGGCAGCTCCCTTTCACATAGGGCAATAAGATCCCGAGAAGGGATGGTTTCCGAGATGCCCACCACCCTTAAGTTGTTGCGTTGAGATCTGTTTTCTAAGTCCTCAACTTTATCAATAAGTCGCTTGTTTTCCTGAATAACCTCTTGAAGCTGAATGCGGGATTGAGCCGCTTGTTCCTGCATCACTCGGATTTGGTTATCGTGGATTTCAAATTTTTCAGAGTGGGACTTGAGATCAGCATTTACTTGTGTAAACATCCGTGTCACGGTATCTGCCAAAGAAGCCTGTATTTCTGGGAAAATTGACGCGCCACCTCACGGCGATAGCCTTAAGCTCAGGGGGTGAAGTTAGCTGCATCTCATCCGGCGGGTATATATCTTGTCCCACAGAGGAAGTGGGGGATAGGGGCTGACCCCAATCTGAGGCTGCCTGAGAGTGCTCTAAGGGTTTGGAATCTGAGGGTAGCATCTGGTCTGCAGATTGTGGGTCCACTGTTTTTCCTTGTGCTTTAGTACCCTTGTTACGTCCCATTTTACTGAGATATTTTTCCATAAACAGAAGAGAATGGTAACAGGGCAGGAGAGCTGGTGATATTATGGAGAGAGCACCTTATGTAAATGCCAGGGGAAGCTTAGGCCAATAGGCTGTTTTGGTGCAGGAAGAGCGAACATACAGTCTATCTATTATGAACTTTGCATGCTCTGGCTCCAAAGGGGTTAATGAGAACAGGCTGCTGTTGCCGTGCGATCTAGAAGGGCATGCTCTCCCCTGCTGCTCGGTATGTAAGATGGCCGCCAAGCTTCTTAACCCCCTGCTGCCTGGGGCTATAAATGTCCACTGCCCAGAGCAGATATTCCCCTGTGTGGTGCTAACTGCAGGTTAGCTGTTAGGCTGCTCTTAAGAGCACTTACGTGCTGGGTGCTGCCTGTTAGCGCCGCAGCTCCGCCTCCGTACTTCACTCCCACTCTGCTCGTTGCCTCGGGGCTCTGGGGGAGCTCACGTTCCAGGGAGGACCTGCGACTATGTTGCTCAGCGGGAGTCCGGATGCCGCTCCAGTGGATACCGCTTGGAGCTGTCCGGTCTCCACTCCCGACTCCCACGCCTCGCGGTGCCGACGGCTTCCGGTGTGTGCGGGTACTGAGGAAAAGATGTAGCTCCGCCTCCTGTACGGCGCCCGCTGCCGACTTCACAGGAAGGTATGTTTTTCCAGGTTGCTGGGGTGCTGCTGGGTGACTCCCAAAGCGGCTATGTCCGTTATAGCTTGACGGTTGCGGCCCTGCCGATCAGGAGCTCCGGCTTCCACTACATGATGGCGCCGGAACCGGAAGTCCCCAAATGTTGCCCTTCTTTTCATCCGTCAGTGTCCACTTTCAATCGGTCAATACTCCATCAGTATTGCTAAAGCCAAAAACAAACAGGAGTTGATCCAAAACAGAGATGACCAGTAAACGGGATATTTGCATATCTTCTGTGTTCTGTATCCACTCCTGCTTTGGCTAGCAAAACATCAGACAATCATGATCCTTTCTCCTTCTGACAAAAACCAAACATAGGGCAACGCCCATAGAGTGGAGAAGGGTGGAAACAGCATTAGGAAACCACAGGGTGTTCCAGTGAGACAGCGGTCCTTTGGGCAGCAGCATATAGGCCACAGAGTGGCACAATGACAAATTCTGGAGGTAGCACAACATCAGGAGCCCACAAGTGGCACAAGGGACATATTCTGGAGGTAGCAGCAACATCAGGAGCCCACAAAGTGGCAGAATGACACAGTGTGGAGGTGGCAGCTACATCAGGAGCCCACAGAGTGGCACAATGACAAATTCTGGAAGTAGCAGCAACATCAGGAGCCCACAAAGTGGCAGAATGATGCAGTGTGGAGGTGACGGCATCAACAGCAACATGAGGTCAGAGAGTGGCACAATGACCAATTCTGGAGGTGGCAGCCACATCAGGAGCCGTCAGAGTGGCACAATGACACAGTGTGAAGGTGGCAGCCACATCAGAAGGAGCCCACAGAGTGGCACAATGACGCAGTGTGGAGGTGACAGCAGCAGCAGCAGTGAGGTCAGAGAGTGGCACAATGACAAATTCTGGAGGTGGCAGCAACATGAGTAGGCCACAGAGTGGCATAATGACAGAGTGTGGAGGTGGCGGCAGCAGCATGAGGTCAGGGAATGGCACAATGACAGAGTGTGGAGGGGGTGGGAGCAGCAGCAGCAGTATCATGAGGTCAGAGAGTGGCACAATGACAGAGTGTGGAGGTGGCTGGCAATTCCAGTCCCTGGTAAAGATGGTGGGAGGAAAATGGAGCAACTGGCAGCAGATGTGTGGTATCAGGCGGGTGGCAGCATCAGAATAGTGGCTGAGGCAGGTAGTTAGAATCCAGACTCATTTGTCAAAGGTTTGGGAAGGCGTCATGGCTGATCTAATCTGATGCAAAAGGGCTTTGGTGTGTGGAAATCCTGGCCGATCCACGCCAATTCATCTTGACAAAGGTCGTCTCCTCCCATTTCGGGAGGACAAGCGGGTTCTCCTTGGGGTAACGATGGCCCCCGCCGCACTGAACACCCGCTCTGATGCCACACTACTGGCCAGGCAGGACAGCTTCTCCAGTGCAAACTTGACAAGTTGCGGCCACACATCCAGTTTGGCTGCCCAGTAGTCCAGCGGATCTTCTACCTGGGGTGGCAGAGTGCTGTCCAAGTAGGCCACAACCTGCTGGTTCAGGGTCTGCTCCAGGTCCTGCTGCTGCTGCTGAGCACTCTCCTCACTAGGCGGGTGAAGGAAGCTGCTCATCAACGACTCCAGACTTAGGCTGCTGCTGATGGAGCTGCTACTGCTCCTACCCCCCACCTCCACACAGCAGCCGTGGCAGTGGCATATTAGCGATGAGGAACCCACTGGTCAGAACTGCCAGAGGATGGACGATGGCGCACATAGGCACGGCAATGACTACACAGGATTTCTCTATAGTACGCCAGTTTCTCCTCCCTCTCGCCAGCTGGAAAAAAGACTCCCATTTTGCGGGACATCTGCGCAAGTGACTCTTAGGGACTCCCTGCCTCCATCTCCACTGTATACTGCCATGGTGCTTCTGGGTCATCTGCCTCGTCTCATAATCTCCAAAAATTTGGGAATCTCGCAAGAGAACAAAGAGTGACTTTTGATCACTATATTTACTATTTTGCCATAGGCAAACTTAACCTATCAGTTCCTTATCTGTTAAACACTAAAACGTAAACTTTATTATATCTAACTCTTAACCTCTATACACACTATTTAAAAACCTGATCTCTAACCTCATCATTTAACCCTTTTTGCTTCTGAAAGAGGGAATAACTCCCTTTCTATTATCAAGTCTGGTGGACCCCACCATTACTGTGCTGCGACCTGTGTCTGCTCCAGGAACGTTTGTGCCACTGCCACTTGCATGTGAAGTGCCTGCCACCTCTCTTTCTGACATACTGTTTGATCAAAAAATGTAATTAAGCCTTGCGTATGAAATATCGTACAGAAAAACCAGATGTAAATTAGGAGTATAGAGGACCAAAAAATACAGACACCCTGTATTTTTGTCCAAATTACCGCGCTATAAAGAAGTTGAATTAAGCCTTGTGTATGAAATATCGTACAGAAAAACCAGATATAATTTAGGCGTATAGAGGACAAAAAGGTAAAGACACCCTGTATTTTTGTCCAAATTACCGCATAATAAAGAAGTTAAATTAAGCCTTGTTTAGGAAATACAGAAAAAACAGATGTAAATTAGGCGCATAGAGGACCAAAAAATACAGACACCCTGTACTTTAGTCAAAATTACAGCACAATCAAGAAGTTAAATCAAACCTGTGTATGAAATATCGTACAGAAAAAACAGATATAATTTAGGCATATAGAGGACCAAAAAGTAAAGACGCCCTGTATTTTTGTTCAAATTACAGCACAATCAAGAAGTTAAATCAAACCCTGTGTATGAAATATCGTACAGAAAAACCAGATGTCATTTAGGGGTATAGAGGACAAAAAAAAAAGACACCCTGTATTTTTGTCCAAATTAACGCACAATCAAGAAGTTAAATTAAGCCTTGTGTATGAAATATCGTACAGAAAAAACAGATGTAATTTAGGCGTATAGAGGACCAAAAAGTAAAGACACCCTATATTTTAGTCCAAATTACTGCACAATCGAGAATTTAGATTAAGCCCTGTGTATGAAATATCGTACAGAAAAACCAGATGTAATTTAGGCGTATAGAGGACCAAAAAGCAAAGGCACCCTGTATTCTTGTCCAAATTACTGCACAATCAAGAGGTTATATTAAGCCTTTGGTATGAAATATCCTACAGGAAAACCAGATGTAAATTAGGCGTATATGGGACAAATAAAAAAGACACCCTATATTTTAGCGCAAATTAACCCACAATCAAGAGGTTAAATTAAGCCTTGGGTATTAAATACCCTACAGAACAACCAGATGTAAATTAGGCATATATGGGACAGAAGTACAACAACCCTGGACTTTAGGGAGAATACCCCCAAACTACAAGAAAATAATAACGCTGGTTAAATAACAAGTGTGCAAATGACACACACTTGTGATGGTCTTTCCTCCCAGTTACTGATAAAAGGAGTTTGTTTTACAATAAGTTCAATATAGTACAGCAGCAGCAGCAAGATGCTTATGACAGGACACACAGTGAGAAGTGTGAGGATTTAAGATAGCGTCCGTATTTATAGGGCTGTGACGTTACAGAAGCCTGCCGGTAGCTGATTGGCTTCATGTCTGGTGTTCCTTTCTTCCTCCCAGAGTTCGCGGCCATTTTGCCAATAAAAAAGATGCTTTGTTCCCGCGAACCACCCTAAACTTCGGCTTCGTGCAGAACCGAAGTTTTCCTGAAATTCTAAACAAATTCCACAATCGATTCGCCCATCTCTAGTCTCCACTGTTTCGGTTGGGGGGCTCTACATGTATCAGCGTTTAACAGAATAGGTTCTGTCATAATTTGTGGATTCATCTGATGATGGTGTAAAAGGAGTGCGCTCTTAGATGCTATAGTGGGATCTTGGCTCTCAGCTCGGTTCTTTCTAGCTGGCGCTGATATTACCCCTTCAGGCTGCTTTTCCACTTCAGCTATTTGGTCAGTTTTGCCTCTGTAACTGTTCAGATAAGTGAACTGTGAAGCGATTCTAAGAGCGGCGCCTGTCATCTGCGTGTCATACTAAATCACAGCATTGTTTCAATACCAAACCATGCTCATATGCAGATTTTAGCATGGCACAATGTTCTACAACACCATACAGGCTCTCTGCAGCCATGAAATAGCTGTTTTTTTTCATATTCAAAAAGGGTTTTATTCAACAGATGACACATACATCAACTTTCACATGAACACAGCGTTATGAACATCAGTTACAGCTACAGACATATGCGTGTCCTTGTACGTAATTCAAATGATCACAGCTGTATTTCTAAGCAAGCAAATTGCATAGTATATAACAGGGTCAATCATGTACATTAACGTAAATCCCAGCGCTAACAGGCTGGTAAGGCGTAAAGTGTAACAATACTATGTCAATATTGTGGTCTTTCCGGCTCATAATAGACTTTATCACTGCATTTGACAAGCAAAGACAATAGAGAAAAACTGAGGAGTATATCCCTTGGCATGTTTGGATTAGTTTTTGTAACCAGAGGGGCCAGCATAGTTCGATAAACAGCAATGCTTACAAAGCCCACATTAAGCTGTATATTATTGGAGTACTAAGGTGCACTCTAATACTTGCACTGTGAAGCCCAGAAGGGTGAGAGGGAGAGAGCAAGGGCCAAAATAGAGCCTCTTGTAGATCCTGTGACTCAACACCGACTAAGCAGGACAGCTCAGTACCAGAGAAAACCAATCCATAGCCCAGGGGGAGTCCTACGGAAAGTCAGTGAACATCAGCGACTAGAACCCCTCAAGCAGGCTGTATTGAGTAAACTA
The DNA here is from genome assembly GCA_025379985.1 of Phyllomedusa bahiana. Taxonomy (NCBI): domain Eukaryota; kingdom Metazoa; phylum Chordata; class Amphibia; order Anura; family Hylidae; genus Phyllomedusa; species Phyllomedusa bahiana. The sequence continues at coordinate 14,218 of JAODAL010035176.1, read as the reverse complement.
TTTCAACATAGACCAATAAAAACATAACATAAACATAGAAGAAATTGTAGGATCGGGAAGGGAAAGGGGAAGCCAGACAGTGTTCGGTACCCGCCGCCGCAGACCACTGTGCCTGAATGGTCACAGATCTAGGAAAGGTTATAATGCAGAGCTGTACTGATCAGACAAACTGAAGGTGAGCCAATCTTCCCAGATCCTGTAGAAGGTAACCGTGTCACCGCGTGAGTCACATCTTATTTCCTCCCATCTACATATCCTGTGTATCTCGTTGAACCAATCTGTGATGGTTGGGCAGAGGGTAGAGCGCCAGAGCCTGGGGATGAGTGTTTTAGCCGCATTCAACAAGGTGATAATGAGACGATTCCTGGGGGTGCAGTACGAGCCCTGGACCGCCAGAAAAAGAAGAGTAACTGGATAATTTTTTAAACTTACACCGGTAATCGAGTGAACAATGCGGATCACTCCTTGCCAGAAAGGCTGCAAGGAGGAGCATTTCCACCAGATGTGCAGCATGGTTCCTTCGCCTGTTTGACAGCGCCAGCAGGGAAATAGTGACTGTGGGTAGAGGGCGTGTAACAAGAAGGGACTTTTGTAACCACCGGGATAAACTTGAAGTTCATCTCCTGTATTTTAATGGAGACTGTGTTTCCACGGAGGCGGTCAAAAAGATTGCTCCACTCCTCCTCTGTGAAATCTCTAGCAAGCTCCCTTTCCCAGGCTCCTTGGAAGGAAAGTCTAGGGGAATCTCCTGGGCGAATTAATAAGCCATAGATTCTGGATAGGGCATGAGCGGGGCGAGACATGTGCAGGCACCAGTTCTCAAAAATGGTAGTAGCCCTATTGAAGAACAGAGGGGTTTCAAAGGCTGGGCAGAAACTGCGCAACTGGTAGTAATGAAACCGTGCAAACGTCCCTGTCGCTGAGGCCATCACCAGCTCTGCATATGACTTGATCTTGCTCCCTCCATAGGCATCTTTCATGAGTGCAAATCCCCGGTCTCCCCCTAATTCGGTTCTAGGAGATCTTAGTGTTTCCGGTACACCTGGATTCCCTGTGAGAGGGGTGAGCGGACCACCCACTTTAAAGATGTGAAAGCTATAGGGGTATGACCTGTAGATGAGAAAATGGGTTTTGACAGGATAGCAGGAGCTCGTCAAGATTTTTGGGACCAGCAAGGAGGAATCCAGGGGAACGGAGCAATTGGAGAGCCATGCATAGCAGTCTCAATTTGGACCCAGAGTTTAGAGTCGGAATTGTGAAAAACGTCCAGGATCCGCACCGCAACGGCCGCAAGAAAGTATTTCTGAAAATTTGGAAGGGAGAGCCCTCCCTCCGATCGGGGAGTCATCAGAGTGGCTCTAGATACTCTAGGGTGCTTCTGTGCCCATATAAAGCGTGTGACCTGTTTATTCACAGAATCTAGGAAGGATTTAGGGAGTACTATCGGAATTGCCTGAAATAGATATAGAACACGAGGCAAGACATTCATCTTCAATATGTTGATGCGACCTAACCAGGAAAAGTCTTTCCTGTCCCATCTAGTCAGATCTCCCTGTATTAGACTAAGCAAGGGGGGAAAGTTTAGGTCGAATGTTTTGCGGAGATCCGACGGTATATGAGATCCTAGATATTTGATGGAGGACGTAGCCCAGGAGAAGGAAAATGCTGTCTTGAGCCGACTCACCACACCAGAGGATAAAGTGAGGTTAAGGGCTAAACTTTTGGTTATATTGATCTTGTGATTGCTAAGCAGCCCGTAGGAGCAGAGGGCTTGCATAATAGAAGGCAGCGAGACAAGGGGTTCAGTAACATATATTAGGAGATCGTCGGCAAACACCGAACACTTGATCTGTAGGCTGCCACACTGAATCCCCTTAATGGAGACATTGGCACGAATATCCTGGAGTAAGTGTTCCATCACTAGAGCATATAGTAAGGGGGAAAGCGGACAACCCTGCCTGGTACCGTTGCTTATATAAAAGGGAGAGGAGAGGAAGCCATTGACTCTGATTTGGGCCTGCGGGGAATTGTATAACGCCAAGATCCTTGCTAGAAAGATCGGACCCAATCCGAGGCGCGCCAAGGCCCCAACTAAAAAGGACCAGTCGACCCGGTCAAACGCCTTCTCAGTGTCTAGTGAGAGCAGCAGGCCCAGTATTTTTTTATGGTGCACGTGGTTGACCAATGTGAAAGTTTTCAGAATGTTGTCCCGAGCCTCCCTCGCTGGGATGAATCCTACCTGATCAGGGTGGATGAGGCGACCCAATAGAGGGTTTAGTCTTGCAGCAATCATTCTTGCAAAGACCTTGGCGTCAGTGTTAATGAGCGATATGGGCCTGTAGCTCGGGCACATTGTCGGGTCTTTGCCATCCTTGGGGACCACTGTGATATAGGCTTTCAGAAATTCTGGATCAAAGGGGGAAGAACTGGACACTGAGTTGAAGGAGCTTAGCAGTGGAGGGGACAACTCCTCTTTCAAGACTTTGTAAAATTTGGCGGTAAAGCCATCTGGACCTGGGGCCTTTCCCGCCGAGAGCGATGCAATAGCCATGTGAAGCTCCGTCTGAGAGAAGGGCTCTTCGAGTGAGTCAAGCACTTCTGTAGAAAGAGGAGGAAGAGCCGTTCTCTGCAGGTAGGCCCAAAGGGTGGCTGGATATTCTGGGAGCAGAGAGCTTTCAGACGGCCTAGGTAAATTATAGAGGTCAGAGTAATATTTATGGAAGACGGATAAAATGTCCTCTGTTAAATGTGCTATCTGGCCACCCGGGCGCTTAATTTGAGGGATGAATAGGGACGCTCTCTTCTCTCGTAATGCACGCGCCAGATACCTGCCCGGCTTGTTGCTCCACTCATAGAATACAGCTTCTCTAAATTGGAGATATCGCTTATGCTTCCGTTCCATCAGCGAAAGGACACCATGTCTCAACTGATTCAGGAGTCTAAGATCAGCGTCCGACCCCGACGATTTATGGGCTATTTCAGCTGCATGCAGCTGCGCCAGCAATGATCGGAGTTTAGCAGCCGCCTCCCGTTTAAGACGGGCCCCGTGCTTAATCAAAGTGCCTCTTAAGACACATTTCAGCGCTCCCCATTGGGTTTGTGGAGATGTCCTATCTTGACTGTGATTACTTAGGAACTCCTGAATCCCCTTCTGGAGCTCCTGGAGGCATAATGCGTCCTGTAAGAGAGATTCATTTAGTCTCCAAGAAAACGGGGGGCGCCGATAATGTGGGAGATCAAGTGTACAATGCACAGGGGCATGGTCCGAGTGAATTCGAACGTCGATCCTGGCGTCAACTGCACACGAGAGAAGAGAGTGTTGAATAAAGATATAGTCTATTCGACTGTATGATTGGTGTGGGCTTGAGAAGAAGGAATAGTCCCGCTCCCCGGAATGCATCAGTCTCCAAACATCTGAAAGCTGCATGTTATGTAGAAGTCGTTTGAACTTGTTAATTACATGCAAAGGGACAGAGGATCGACCCGAAGAAGCATCCAAGATAGGCTGAAGGACTAGGTTGAAGTCCCCGCACAGGACTATCTGTCCCTGCGCGAAACAATTCAAATCGTCCAGAGTTTTAGCTAGGAAAGAAATTTGGTTACTATTCGGGGCATATAAATTAGCAATGGTGTACATGTGACCTTGCATGTTGCACTTTATAAAGACAGCTCGGGCGTCGCTGTCAGTGTGGACATCCAAAACTGTAAGAGGAAGGGATTTGTGTATCAGGATGGCTACTCCTTTTGTTTTATGCGATGGGTTGCTGCTATAGTACCAGGCAGGGTAATATTTGTTTTTTAGAACTCGGGCCTGGGCCTCCAGAAGGTGTGTTTCCTGGAGACACACTATATGAGCTTTAAACTTGTGTAAATGATACAGGATCGGTGACCTCTTTTCGGGGGTGTTAAATCCCTTGACGTTAAGGGATGTAATCTTGAGGTTATGCATAATTAAGGGGCATAGTACACTTACCCACAATTCCGGCTATAGACCAGGTCCACAACCATGGGTCCAACACTGACTGGCTTGGGTAGAGGAGGGGAAACAAAAAAGGATTAAACAGGCAAGAACAAATAGACCTACACAACATAGGCCACCAACTGAGAAACCGCAGACAAGGTGCTGCAAGTAGCCAAGTGAGTATCATGGCTAAGGACATCAATGGGGGGCCGTTATGGCCATAACAAGAGTGAAGGTCAAGCATTTCACTACTAAGCATCTATGAGTAGAACTTCATCCGGCAGGAATGTATGATATATGATGTCAGGCAACCAGAACATAATCCTTAATAGTGATAAAATTAAAGACTGGCTATATACTGGTTGTGCCTGCCTATGAGCAGAGGACTAACACACATTAACTAGTCAACATTAGGAGAAACACACATATGAGAGGTGGTGATAGTTAGAGAGAGCCAGCAAGAACTGGAGGAAAGGAAAGAGGAGGAGGGAACAACAAACAGACATGGAAATTCAGGGGAGATGAGAGGGATGATAGTGCAGATTGTTAAGGCCCAGGAAGGGCAGTCAGAGGGGCCAAGGGGCCAAGTGAGGTTCGCCAGTTGTCAGTTTTAAATCAACGTGGCGGGTCCATCTGCAGGGTTGGGCCACCAGGCACTCTCCGACGCCGATTGGGTCGCTGGGATTTTGGCTGAGCCTCAGATGGCGGTCGGCGGGACATCCTCCGTTCAGAAGGCGAGTCGGGCAAAGTGGGGGGGCTGACCGCCAAGTGCCAATCTGGGAGGTTAACCAAGTGGAGACCTAAGGTCTCAGCAAAGATAGGCAAGTCCGATAGGGATCGCAAGGATATCAGTGATTCCCCCTTCTGAACTTGTAGGGAAAATGGGAAGCCCCATCGGTACTGTATACGTCGTTCTTGTAGTAAGGCCAGCAGTGGCTTAAGAGCATAGCACATACGGAGAGTTCTTCTTGACAAATAAGGGTAGAGTCCGATCTTGGTGTTATTGTACATGACGGTGGACATGAGTCGGGCCTTTCTCAGGATTTCTTCTTTGAGACGGTAATGGTGAATTCTACATACTACATCCCGCATCCTTTCTGGATCTTGGCTCTGCGGCCGAAGGGCTCGATGCGCACGGTCAAACTCTATGAAAGTGTCCTCGGGTCTGCCCAGAATAGTAGTAAAGATCTTGGTCAGTGTGGGGATAAGATCCGAGGTGTGGATCTCCTCAGGCAGACCTCGCAGTCGAACGTTATTCCGCCTGCTGCGGTTCTCTAGATCGTCAAGCTGGGATGCTAGGAAGTTCTGACGTTCAATTTGGGAGGCTAGAGAAGCCTTTAGGTTAGAGATTGCAAGGTCTGTGGAACTTTGCTTTGTCTCCAAAGTATGGCACTTATTTTGCAAGTCAGTGACCGCTGTCTGGACCGGCTGCAAGTCCCTTTTCCATGCTTGCTGGAGATCAAAACTCAGCTGTCGCATATCTTCTTTAGACGGCAGTAGCGCAAAAAGACCCCGGATTGGGTTTTCGCCGCCAACTTGTGGGGCATTTTATGGAGGGGCGAACCGCAGGGCCCATCAGTTCCATCATTTCACGGGGGCTCACCCGGGAGAGTGATGGCGTTAGGGCTGGAGGCCTTTCCCCACTCTTGAAACTGGGGTTTTTGGGGCCCCAGCTGTATTTTGGAGAACAGGGGCCCCCGCCACTAATGTTGGTGGGGGGGCAGAACCCCGCGAAGTGTAAGGCAGGGGAGTTGCCCCCCTCCCCGCCCATCCCTGGGTGGGGGCCAACCATTCTGGGGAAAAAGGGGAAACCGCAGCAGGGACTCTGTGGGCCACAAAGTAGGCTGACAAAGCTGGCGGGGGCGGGGGCCTCTGGGGGGTTTGTCCCCGGGCAAACCGCTGCAGCAGTGTTGGTGTGGGCTGGACTCCCTTCACCGGCCGGTGCAGAGCGTGGGATCTTGGAAGCCCCCAGGCCGATCACCTCCGCCGCCAGAGGGGGGCTCAGGGGGGAAAAAAACAGGGGTGTTTTCACCGAACATTGTCTGTAGCCCCGGGGTGCGTAGGGCTGAAGACGCCCCCCTTTTTCCTCGCCTTCTGATTTTGGCTTTTGCACCCCATTTGCTAGAGCAGTCCATCCCTTGGCTCTGGTCCGTTCTTAAGCATGCCCGATCCCTGTGTCAAGGGCCCGGGGGGGAGACCTGGCCAATCCCCCCAGGGCCCGGACAGCCTGAGCAGCAGGTAGTGGGGGCTGTACGAGGTTGTTTTGGATCTGCGTGCGGTCTGCGCACCTTTAAGACTGCTGCTGCCAATATGGCGGCTGGGTTCCCGCCGTTTTCCCCAAAAAGGGGGGATGTCACAACCCAAATGAGCCCTTCCGCGGGCCCTAAGGAAGGCCCCCCCTCGTTTCCTCGTTAACCCCGGCCGGCCACCACCTAGCTGCGGGGGAGTGAACTGGGCAGAGTGGGATCCCCGGCCGTTAAGTCCCCGCGGTACCTCCACAGGCTCCGGGTGCCCGACGGCGAGACTGCGGTGTCCTCGGGGGGAGCTTTCCTCTCCACGTCGCAGGGGTGAAGGTCTGACAGCCTGAGCCTTCGGGGGAGTCACCGCCGGGTCTCCGAACACCGCTGGAGATGTTCCGGCTCTGCTCCCTGTAGTGAGACTGGCGCGTCCGTTGTTCTTCTTCCGGCCTGCTGAGGGTGGAGAAGATGGCGCCGCAGCTTCTGAGGTGCGGGAAAAGGGATCCTCACCTCCAAGGTCCTGCAGCGGCGTGAAGAAGTTAGAGATTGGTATGTCACCCAAGGATGGGGTCTTGGGGTTCTTGGGCCCTCGTTTTTGGCGCTTGGGGCTCATTTGGGAGTCGTCCTAACTGCAATTTTAGCGAGTCCTGCCGGGAGCTCACAAGACGTGCCTCTGCTCTCCTCACATAGCAGGCCAGGTCCCCCCGAAATAGCTGTTTTTTAATGCGATTCATAGCAAATAAATTTGGACCAAAACGAAATTTGAGTGGAAAATTCTGCGAATCGGCCGAATAAATTTTTTGAGAAATTCGCTAATTTCTGAGACATGCACTCAACTTCTTTGGTTGACCATGGCGAGGCCTGTTCTGAGTGGAACCTGTCTTGTTAAACAACTGTATGGACTTGACCACAGTGCAACAGCTCAGTTTCAGAGTGTTGACAATCTTCTTATAGCCTTGGCCATCTTTATGGAGAGCAACAATTCTTTTTTTCAGATCCTCAGAGAGTTCTCTGCTACGTGGTGCCATGTTGAACTTCCAATGACCAGTGAATGTGACTATGAACTGTACCAAAACGTAAAAGAAAGGCACACTAAATTTGTTGTTGAATATGCCCTTGTCCCTTTCACATAATCAGGTTCAATGACCTAACTACAATAGAAGCTTTTATCTCCTTTTAGCAAGTCCCTTCTGAAAAAAAGTCAGTGAGGAGCCTCATAAAATCTTCTCAACAAAGGCAAACCAATAAAATGAGGCTATGCATCCGCTATGGTGAAATGTCAATAAAATAAAGCACGCTTCTAATCTAAGTTTCGGCTCACAAAACAATATATTCGAAGCTTGTTACACATAAGGAGAAATAAGTAAATCATTTACAGTATCTTAGACTGCTGGGATATCTGAGAAAGCATCCTTCCAAGATGGGGAAAAAAAGTATTTAGTCAGCCACCAATTTTGCAAGTTCTCCCACTTAGAAACATGAGAGAGTACTGCAATTGACATCATAGGTAGACCTCAATTATGAGAGACAAAATGAGAAAACAAATCCAGAAAATCACATTGTCTGATTTTGAAAGAATTTATTTGCAAGTTATGGTTGAAAATAAGTATTTGCTCACCTACAAACAAGCAAGATTTCTGGCTCTCACAGACCTGTAACTTCTTCTTTAAGAGGCTCCTCTGTCCTCCACTCATTACCTGTAGTAATGTCACCTGTTTGAACTTGTTCTCAGTATAAAAGACACCTGTCCACAACCTAAGTCACACTCCAACCTCCACTATGGGGAAGTCCAAAGAGCTGTTCAAGGACACCAGAAACAAAATTGTAGCCCTGCACTAGGCTGGGAAGACTGAATCTGCAGTATGCAAGCAGCTGGGTGTGAAGAAATCAACTGTGGGAGCAATAATTAGAAAATGGAAGACATACAAGACCACTGATAATCTCCCTTGATCTGGGGCTCCACGCAAGATCTCACCCTGTGGGGTCAAAATGAAGAAAGGTAAGCAAAAATCCCAGAACCAGACAGGGGGGACCTAGTGAATGACCTGCAGAGAGCTGGGACCAACGTAACAAAGACTACCATCAGTAATACACTACACTGCCAGGGACTCAGATCCTGCAGTGCCAGACATGTCCCCTTGCTTAAGCCAGTACATGTCTGGGCCCGACTGAAGTTTGCTAGAGAGCATTTGGATGATCCAGAAGAGTATTGGGAGAATGTCATATGGTCAGATGAAACAAAAGTAGAACTGTTTGGTAGAAACATAACTCTTCGTATTTGGAGGGGAATGCTGAGTTGCATCCAAAGAACACCATACCTACTGTGAAGCATGGGAGTGGCAACATCATGCTTTGGGGCTGTTTCTCTGCAAAGGGACCAGGACTGATCCGTGTACATGAAAGAATGAATGGGGCCATGTATCGTGGGATTTTGAGTGCAAACCTCCTTCCAGTGGCTAGGGCATTGAAGATGAAATGTGGCTGGGTCTTTCAGCCGGACAATAAGCCCACGCGCACCGCCACGGACACGAAGGAGTGGCTTCGTAAGAAGCATTTCAAAGTCCTGGAGTGGCCTAGCCAGTCTAAAGATCTCAAAACGTTTGACCTCTGTCATTGCCAACAAAGGATATTTAACAGAGTATTGAGATGAACTATTGTTATTGACCAAATACTTATTTTCCACCATAATTTGCAAATAAATTCTTTCCAAATCAGACAATGTTATTTTCGAGTTTTGTTTTCTCATTTTGTCTCTCATAGTTGAGGTCTACCTATGATGTCAATTACAGGCCTCTCTCATATTTTTTAAGTGGGCTAACCTGCACAATTGGTGGCTGACTAAATACTTTTTGTCCCCACCCTAGATCTATATGGGCTACGCTTGCTCCATTTCCTGGTGGTATACACTTTTCCTGCGGGACTGAATAGTGTGGTGGAATATGTTTTTGAGTCCTGCAGGAAAAGTGCATACTGCGGGAAATAATGCAAACATAGTCCACATAGGACTCATGCAGGTTTCCTCACGCAACCCCAATGGATACCTGGAACATAGTCACTGACTTGGTGTGAAACTTGCCTTATTTACCTCACTTGTCATTTTAATATTGTTAATGATGTGTGCATAGCATATAGAAAGTAAAGTACTTGATGAATGTTTTGTCCACCATTATCTTGCTAATACTAAGGTGTGTCTGGTTTTGAAAAAGTTCCTTTCAACTGGCTGTGGTACTGCTGCTGATTTTATGTTCACGTAACCTTGCAGACACGTGACATCATCTTCAAGCACCCCTCTACTGGAGCTCAGTGGCGGAATGGAGCTGGCTAGAAAAGATAAGTCTTATTTTTTTTCATTCACCCCCCTCTCAAGCCTACTACAATATCTTTTTCAAAATTGGACAGCCTTATTAACATCAATGTTTAGGTCTGACAATATATGCCGTTTAGACTAGGTTCAAAGGGTGTTTTATGCTTTTTCATTATACTTTTTCTCTCTGTAGGCATTGGCTGACAATTACTACAGCAAAATACAGTATGCATCAGAAAACACCATGTGAACCCAACATTAAGGGCGACATGCATGAACGGGGTAGAGCCAGTGCTCTGGGGTGCTTTTAGCTCAAAAACTGGCGCAGTCCTGTTCTCTAGATTTATGCTCAGATGCACTCCAAAATTAGGGTAACATTATTGGTGCCAGCGGCACTTTACAATGCGCCCGAGATCGGGGGCGTTCTGGAGGCGTGTCGCATCACAGCCGTATGAATCTACACATTTATGACTAGAGGCTGGCAAAACTGGGCGCATTATTGCTGGAACAGCCAGATCAAGTTAAAAGTGGTTTACCTGAGCCTGAGTTGATGTGCCTTATCCATTACCCGCAGTAGAACAGGTTTATAAATTCAGGCGCATTCTACACTACTAATGCACGTGATAACATTTTTGTTTGGGTGCCAAAATACATACATATCACCCTAACTGTTTAATTTGTTACAGAAAGTCATCTGCAGGGTGAATATATGGATATGTCCTTCATTGACTGTCAGCCTGATAAAGATTAATTCCTGCTTTTTCACCCTGCAATATTTAAAAGTATGCATGATTTCTTATTTTTGCATCATTTTTTTGAAACAAATGCTTACATTAATATAGAGAAGTACATAAAAACAAAGTTCTTGTTTTAGCATGTAAATTGAGTTTCTAGTCCTGGAGATATTTGAGCCTCTCTTGGAGCATTTGAGCATACATTAATGCACCTGCTTATTTTCATAAGATAAAAAAAAAAATGATTTTTTTTATATTGTAATATAATTTGAAAAGTAAGGATAAATTCACATGACAAGTAAATTTTACTTGTTGGATCCTACAGTTGAAAACGAGATTTCAACGAGTGCTTTTCATGTTATTGCATGTCAATTTAGGATAGTTTTTTTTACTTGCGGTTTACAGTTAGAAATGAGTCCCATTAATTTCTATGTACTTTTGGACACAAATCTGCATTAAAAACCACAAACAAATGTTTTGGGTGCATTTTATATAAGGTTCTTAGCCATCCCCATTAACATCGTAGACGTAGTAAATTTCCATGCATTTTCTGCATGGAATAAGACCAAAGAATCCACGTGGATTCTGACTTGAAATACTTGGCATTTGGACATATCATTAGAGACTGGACATCTTTGGAGGTGCTTAAATTACTGGAGTCACAGGCAGTAATGGTCCAGTTCTGCATATTTTAACCCCTTCCTCATTGCCGGTCATCATAATTCGGTTCTTTGTTTTTTTCTCCTTGACCTCCAAGAGCCATAACTTTTTTATTTTTCTGTCTACATAGACATATGAGGGCTTTTATTTGCAGTACAAGATGTATTTTTAATGGTACTATTAACCGTACCATAGAATATACTGGGACACTGAAATAAAATTCTAAGTGGGATTAACTGTAAAAAAAGTACTTATGCCATGTTTGCAGGATTTTATTATTAGAGTGTTCACTTCTCGCGATAAATAATCTGTTGTCTATATTCTGCAGGTCAATATGATTTCTGTTATACCAAATATGTAAGGTTTTTGTTATGTTTTAGTACTGTAAAAAAGGCAAACATTCTCTATTTCTTAAATTTATGCTGCAGCACCATTTTATGCAATCAATAGCTTTTCTGTTCTTCCAACTATGGACCTGAATGACGGTGCTTTTTTTTTTCTAGCAGAAGTGTAATTTTTTTGTTACCATTTTGGGAATTAGAGGATCAAAACATATACAATTGTATTATGGTCTTACATTAAAATGTAAATGCATCAGTATCTGTGAGCATAAAAATAATTAAATAGCAACAGCCTATAAATTTACCTAGATAAGTAATAAGAAAAACATCTAATCAAAATATGTATACTAGCGTTCATAGTTTTTCATGAATTAAAAATGAGTAATCTGTATAGGATATGCTCATTCCTACCTGGGACCAACTCTTTTACTAGGCCCTATAAATAGAGAAGGGCGAATTTCCCGAAATTCGTTTCGTTCACTTCGCCGAATTTTGGGCAAAAAAATAATTTTTTCCGTTTTACTTCGGCACAAATACTTTAAAAACAGCTTTTCAGGCTGACAGGCCGCAGGGTGCGTAGCGTTGTCCCATGCTTAAATATGCAGAGGGAGTTTGGTTTGGTTTCATACAAGTTGTGTTTTAGTATGCACGCCATACTGCCGCCCTTTAGAATCCTTCCCTTAAAATTCCCTGGGCATTAAAGAGGGAAAATGACCAAAAAATTTAAGGGGAATGTTGCCTGATAAAGTATGCCAGAGAAAACTGGAAAAAAACAAGCTGAGAGTCAGGGGGCAACTTAGTGACAGAGTGTGGAGGGGGACGGGGTGCCACAGCGCATGAGGTCAGAAAGTGGCACAATGACATTTGGAGGTGGGAAAAAAAAAGGGAAAAGGTCACGAGTGGCACAATGACACAGTGTGGAGGCCGGCCCGCGCAGCATGGGTCAGACAGGGCACAATGACAGGTGTGTAGGGCGGGATTAGCCAAGCAGCGCATGAGGTCGACAGTGGGCCCTGACACAGTGTGTGGTCAAGCAGCAGCAACGCAGAGCTGAGGTCAGACAGTGGCACAATGACACAGTGTGTGGTTTACGGCAGCAGCCCAGCAGCAGCATGAGGTAGACGTGACAATGACACAGTGTGTAGGTCACGGGGGGGGGCAGCCAAGCAGCAGCATGAGGTCAGCGGGCACAAATACATTTGGGGTGGCAAAAACAGGAGTAGGACAAATGGGACAATGACACAGTGTGAGGTCACAGCAGCAGCCACGAGCACATGAGGTCAGCAGTGGGAAAAGAACAGTGTGTAGGTCACGGGAGCAGCCCCAGCAGCAGCATGAGGTCAGGGCGTGGCAAATGAAAAAGGGTGTGTAGGGGCCCACCGCGCAGGGAGCATGAGGTCAGGCATGGGACAATCACTTCTGGAGGTGGCAAAAACAGGATAGGCCCCAGAGTGGGGGCAATGACCCCCCAGTGTGGGGTACCGGGGGAGAGGCCCACAGCAGCAGCATGAGGTAGGGCAGTGGCACAATACTTCTGGAGGTGGCAAAAAAAAGGAGTAGGCCACAGAGTGGGGCAAAGAACAGTTGGAGGTCACGGGAGAGCCACAGAGAGGGAGGTCAGGCAGTGGCACAATCACATTCTGGGGTGGAAAAAAAAAGGGTAGGCCACAGAGTGGAAATGCACATTTGGAGGTACGGCAGCGCCCGAGCGCTGAGGTCAGGCAGGGGCCCAAAATACATTCTGGAGGTGGCAAAAACAGGGTGGACAGAGTGGGACAAGGGACACAGTTGGAGGTCACGGCAGCCCCACAGCGCAGCATGAGGTGGCGTGGCAAAATGACATTTGGAGGTGGAAAAAACAGGAGTAGGCCAAGAGGGGGACTTTGACACAGTGTGTGGGGCCGGAAGCGCCAAGCAGAAAAGCATGGGTCAGGAGTGGCAAATGGGACCAGTGGGGAGGTCACGGGCGCCACAGCAGAGATGAGGTCAGACAGGGGCAATGACCAGTGTGGGGGTCCGGCGCAGCCACAGCAGCAGCATGATTCAGACAGTGGCACAAAAAACTTTTGGGAGGTGGCAAAACAGGAGTAGGCCCCAGAGTGGGAAATGACCCCCAGTGGGGAGGTCAGGCGCGCCCAGCGCAGCATGGGTAACAGGGGCAAAAAGGGACAGTGTGGGGTGGGTCAATCAGCCTGGAAAGTGGTTGGTGGCAGAGGGGAAAAATGTCAGCAGTGTGTGGCTCAGGCGGGTGGCGGGATCAGAATGTGGTGAGGCAGGTAGTTTTAAAAAAAGACTCAATTCTCACGTTTTGGGGGAGGCGTCATGGGTGATGAGTTGGCCTAAGGCATTTTGGGTTTGTGGAAATCCTGGCGATCCCGCCTGATTCATCTTGACAAAGGTCAGTCGTTTCCCCATTTCCCCTGGCAAGGGGTTCCCTTGGGGGAAGATGGCCCCGCCGCACTGAAACACCCGCCTGATGCCCCATCTGGGGGGGCAGGAACTTCCCATGCAAACTCGGAAAGGGTGACACAAAAATTAAAAAGGGGGGTACTTCTGTCTGCCTGGATCATCAAAAAAACGTTAATGGCCCTTTTTCTTTATACAGTCGGGCACATGTGAGGGGAATTCCAAAGGGGGGAAACTGCATATCAGGTGTGTTGGGGGGGCCGTTTTGGTGCAAAATCGAGGAGGGTTTTCTGGCTTTGTAGAATGGATAAAGTGCATGCACAGTTTCCCGGCCATTTTTAGAAAGTTTGAAAATCGGTGGAAGACTTCAGGAACCTTTTCACAAACCAATTGAACACGTGCGATGCAGGGCACATGGCCATCCCTCCTCGGTGCAGCGGGCAATGTTCCCCCCATTGTCCGTCCCATGGTTCGATTTGCATTGGCCGGGGGAAAGGGACACCCTCGATTTCATGCTGCTGACGCGGGCAGTTCCCCCTGGTTACTTCGTTCCCGGGCAACCCGGTGTGAACTCG
>JAODAL010035175.1:0-43257 GCA_025379985.1 Phyllomedusa bahiana | reverse complement strand
GATATTTCTCCTGTGATCAATCCTGGGCAATAAACACTACTATGTTTATTGTGTCTATCCTGTTAAGACCTTTTCCCCTGTGGGCAAATTATGCAGTAGGCATGTGCAAATGAGGTATGGGCACTCTTCATCAATTAACTCCCCTGATTGCATCCTATTCACCTGGCAAAATTCGTTCTAAAGGAAATAAGCCTTCTGTGTCATGTAAAGGCCTTTGATCACTCCAATTGTCTTAGGCAATAACCCTTCTGTGTACATCCTGCTTGATTTAACCAATTGTAATTAACTATAGAAACCATTTCGAGGCCAGTCAGTGATACTTACAAATTCTCCATTTACAATTAACGATACAGTAAGTTTAATATACATATATTTCCTCATAAATCAAATTTACAGATTATTCACATTTATGCATATCTTACAGTAGCGGGAAATAGAGTGAGTTGATGGGTGGAATATATGCAAAGTAAAGCGAGATACAGGGGGAAGTGGGACAATTCGAAATAAAAATGGGATGCATAGGATGAAAATGAAAGGAGGAGAAATAATAATGATGATGGGTCAGAAAGAGGTAGAATGTAGATATATGAGGGTAATATATCAAGTAAAGAGGACATAAGCAATAGACATAAGCAACAGTAATATGGTGTAATATGGTGCAATCAACATAGCATAATAAATATAATACAGCTTAATATAGTAGCACATGAATACAGAATCATATAACGTGTACCAATCTCCTCCTTGATCCACCCCCAAAAACAATAGGGCAGAAGAATTAACGTGTCTGGGGAAAAAATGTACAAGGTTTTAGTGAACAACCTCATGAAAATTCAGTGTTACAAATAGTATATACAGCATCTGAATAAAAGAATACATGGAAGTATACATAAAATTAAATTAAATATAGTGCATCAGATTGAATATACTGCAACAAAGACCATTAAAGTAGTCAGATGTTGGGTATAGCAAGATTAGCATATGCATTAGTATATTTGTGCACCATATTTTAGGATATACTCAGGAAAAGATGTAGTTGTACTCTGTATTAAGGTCATCTGAAAACAGGCTGCCAAGGAATTGAATCCAGGCTGTTTCTCTCTTCTTAAGAAGAGAAATATGGTTCCCCCGCAATGCGTGGGCAGGGTACTTGCTCGAGAACCTGGAACCTCAATTGCGATAACTGGTGGTTTGCTTGGATGAAGTGTGCAGGGAGGGGTGCAACTCTTTGTGGCAGCATGTAGTAGGCTTATTCTATTCTAAAGGTTGTCCTGTTTAAACCAATCCTTAAAGAACAAGTCGACTATAACATAGCATTTACAGGTATTATCAAATTTAACATTTGTGCTATTTTTTTTGCTGCTGTTATATATTTTCTACATGCAACTTCAATTGGCTCTTACTCATTTTCTGATAGAAAATCTAATTTTCAGTCCATAGGGCAGCACAAATGCTTGTTGATTAGCTCTGGTGTCTTGCAGTACTGATATTTTTGGTTTCTAATCCAACCAAGAGCATCATTATTTTATGTTCTTCCTGTATTTCTATGAGCTTTCTTTAGGTATTCTGGTTTCCTCCTAAACTCTAAACTTACTAACTCTTAAAGGGGTTGTCTCACTACATTAATTCATTTTGCTTCGGTACTGTTTTCTCAGTTTCATTTTTTAATTCAGGGATAGCTTTACTGGCTACTACTGCCCTGCAGTGATGAGCTGCTGGGGACCTCAGGTCTGTAGCTATAGTAACCAATGCTGGCAGCCCATCAGGAGAGATCAAACAGGTATGTAGCTATAGCAATTTGAGGAGTTGATGCATCCCACATAAGTAGTGATATCTGGGAATAGGTAGGACAATGTTAATGGACACATATTTTCAGAGTGATTTGTTTTTTAAGATCTTTAAAATTTTAAAAAAAAATCTTGCGTGAGAACCCCTTTAAATTTTGTTGGTGAAAGGGTTTCCCCAACCAATTTTTATGTGGTGATTGAATAGGGAAATTAGATTGTGATTCTCATTGGGATAAGGTGTAATATGAGCAATGACAATCTTGGTACTGCTCTGCAAAAGATCGTGCTTTCATTTTATGAGGAGTCATAAATATTTTTATTTTATTATAAATT
This sequence comes from Phyllomedusa bahiana, assembly GCA_025379985.1. Lineage (NCBI taxonomy): Eukaryota > Metazoa > Chordata > Amphibia > Anura > Hylidae > Phyllomedusa > Phyllomedusa bahiana. The sequence continues at coordinate 41,137 of JAODAL010035175.1, read as the reverse complement.
ATCCAGATTCTCAACTCCAGTAAAAATAGTAACATTACTCTGTAGAGACACTGCCACACCTAGCACTGAAATCTTTGTCACAGGAGAGCTATGTATTAATAATGATGCTAATTTTCTGTGAGGTAGTAGAATAGTTTATTGGTTCAATTTTAATTATTTAAATTTGTGAGAGCTAAGCTATTATTTCAGAATCTTTCAATTAAGACAGCTGATGTTCTCTCTCTTGTTAAAATGACTTTGCACTTCTTTCGCTTGCCACGAGACACGCATTCATTTTGCTTTGAATTGTTGAACACAATGTCTTTTCTGTATTAACCTTTTTGAAAAAAGAAAAAATTTTTCATTTTAACTTTTCAATAACTTCTTTTTAACATTTGAATTCTTGATGTACAGTACGTCTTTTATATTGCAGACCACTGCTGTAATGACCATTTCAAAACTTTCAATTTAACCTTCTGCTATATTCCTGTACTTTTTGTCCACAGGAAATGTCCTTTTTTACTATTAGAACTAAGAGCGGCAAAGAGTTGGCATGATTAAAGCTTTTATAGTGGCTAAGAAACTTTTCATTTTAAGATTATAATGAAGAAACTCAGGCTCAAGTATACCATTTTGTCACTTTTCCTATAGTTACTTGACATCTTATAGACAATACAGGTCTGCATTTTATTATCTAAATTCAAGGCTTTTGCAGGGTTATTTGGTTGATAAATCTATTAGGTAGATCAATTCCCTTCAATTTTTCCTTTCAGACTCTCAACCTTTCTAACCTCCTCAATCATTAGGATATAAAAAAAAATCTTAGAATCATTTATAAGTATCTGATAATTTTGTGCTATTGAATAAGGAACACTATCAAAAGAATTTGTACAGTTCAAAAATGATGTCTACTTCCTTACAGTACATTGGCTTAGAGACAGTTTCTCACTCTGGGATCAAGATCAAATGGGGTTGGCTTGGCGTGATATATTTGCCTTGAAGCATTTTTCAGCAGTTTTTGATCAGACTGGCTTAAAATATACATTTTTCTTTTTATAGTGTATTATAATAAGTGAAGTGGTTTTGAACATTATATGATTTCCATAATCATATTGCTTTCAAATTTCAATAATTTTCATATTATGTATAAAATGTACAATTACAGTTGTATCAAATATTGTACCATGTCAATGTGTACATTTACAGAACCTTATTAACATTATTGAATCTTTTTATTTACAATGGTACTGTGGACGAGACCAATTTTAACACTTTACTGCATCTTAAATAGTTTCTCAAAGGTAAATTAATTTTGCAATAAGTATAAAATAAGTATAAAACATGCGGAGACTAGACTAATGCAAAAATACTGATAAGACAACCACTCACATGCCTTCTATGCATGAAGGGGGTGATTGCTAGTATTATAATTGCATATAGATAAGGCAATATAAAGGTAGCCATTTATACATATATGTGTTACATCATGCTGGCTTACAACCTATGATGACTCTACTATTCGATTGGGTGGGCTGCCCAACACTTTTTGGGTGAACAACATAAGATACTCACACCCTCTGCTCCCCAGTATTTGGGGCAAAAATGAAATATTGGAAAAATATCAACATCAAGGTTCCTCATTTCTTGAAAGTTCTTACTTTAGCCATTTACAATAAAATCTCAGAAAAATGGGACATTATTTACTCAAAAACATAACTACAAAGCCATACTTACAGCTCAAACGGCTGGACTAAAGACTGAGCCCAGTACGAGGCAACACAAGCCCCTGTGCTACAGAAGCTCATTAGTTATCTGCACCTACACCTGTAATAGCTTTCCTAAGATTTAAAAATGTTAGTATTGGTTATCCTGAATTCCTTGACATGGAACTGTTCCTTAAAAACTGAAAGCATCTGACAGAGGAGAATTGTGATCCTTTGACTGACCACAAAACTCTGTCATAATTAAAGGGGTTGTCTCCCTACAAAGATTAGTTTTCAACATGTAGGGAATACTAAATGAAGACATTTTCCAAATATTTTGCTTTGTTCATTTTTTTTGTGGAGGAGCTATAAATGATTTTTATCACCTTCTGAGGGCTCTCAATTTCTCTAGTTACCAACCTGCTTTACTTGTTATCCCCTGCTATTTGTCTTATCTGTAGCAATACTGAGGTCATACCATGGAACAAACGAATAGGTGTGACATCTCAAAATAACCTAAAACGAACCCTAGGTGACCTGAAAGCAATGTTTACATCTATACAAAATCGTGGCAATAAGACTAAGTAAAACCTCAAGGTATTGGAAAGGAATGCATATTAAGGAAATTTTTTTTTTTTTTTTTTTTTTTTTTTTTTTTTTTTTTTTTTTTTTTTTTTTTTTTTTTTTTTTTTTTTGTGTTTTATCTTATCTTTCAGAAAAAAGACACTAATTACTTTTTTTTTTTTTTAAATTTTTTTGGGGGCCGGGAGCGAAAAAAATTTTTTAAAAATTAGCAAAAAGTTTTTTAATTTTTTTAAAAAAACCCCGCCAAAGAAAAGGAAAAATAAATGAATGTATGCTGCTTTGCTCTATGAAACAACGTGGTGAGAGAACCCTTTTAAAGTCTGCATTCCAAAACCCTCATCAAGCACACTAGTCACTGTTTAATTCCCAATTCAATATTATCCTTTACTGCTGAATGACAGAAAAAGAAACAGAAACCCTGTCCAAATCTTAAGGATCAGACTCTGGAGTTACAATATATCATCAGTCCAAACATTTCCCCGCAGCTCTAACTTTTCTCAAAGATATTCCTCCAGGCAAAATCTTTGTTCCTTAATGCATGAAAGGAATATACTCTCTTGGCGACATTCTTTTTGGAGTGCTGGAAACACAGGATCTAAGAACCTTGTAGCAGGTTTTTCTTTCTGTGTTCAAAACAACATATCATACCAATGAGCTATAGCATTACTTATTTCAATGCCTATTCCAGATACCCACATTTCCATGGACTTTATTATGGACTTTCCAAACTATTCCAGTAATACTTTTTTGAAATAGCCCATTTTGTACCCTTTACTGGATTTTCTTCAATGGTGACTTTATCGTCACTGTTCATCAAACATTTATCTTTCCTATACCAGCTCCCCAATCTATCACAAGGACGTTTAAACTGATTTATAAGTTTGGGTGTGTACTTTACAAACTACCGAAAGTCGAATTATACATTTCCTCTATTTATTATCCTCAATCCAATGGTCAAACCAAATGAATAAATTAGATACTGGTGAACTTTATCAGAAACTTTAGATCCTCTTTGGAAAATAACTGTTTATACTTTTTCTCTGAGCAGAGTTAGCTAATAAAAATAAAAATTGTACCAGTGAATGAATCTACACAAGTATTGCTCTTCTTCATTGTTTATTGAAATTAACCCAAAGTGCGTATTCCTTTTTTTGCACCTTTAGAACCAATACCAATCAGACTAAAGACCCTTCAGGCAAGTCTACATATTATTATAATTTGAATGTGGACAAAACATAGGCCTTAATCACAGTTTTTAACTGGTGACAAAGTGTGGTTTTCTTCAAGGCAAATGTCTCAAGACCCCTTCTAATAAACTTGCTTTTTTCTTTCTGGTTCCATTATTCCTTTTACAGCAGATCAATCCACTGTGGTACAAACATTCCATTCACTCTTGTAACGGGTATCGCCGTGACCCATGCGTTGTGTCGGGGGCAAACCAGCATCCCTGTTGCGCCTGCTGCGAGCACGCGACGCAGCTCCGTTTCCTACTCACCTCAACACGCTCCTGTTGCTTGCCGGCGCACGCTAGCCCCCCTCGTTCGCATACGCGGTACTACGGTTATATTTAAAGGGACAGCGCGCCAGTGATTTGTTATCACTGGGCGCTGACTCTATTTAAGCCCTGCCCTTTCCTCAAACCCCTGCCGAATTGATAGTGCCCTGTGCCTTGAGAGGAAGCGTTAGTATTGTGTCTTAGCGTTTACTGTGTACCGTACCTTTTGCCTCCGTCCCTCGACCACGAACCTTTGCCACCTGTCCTGACCTTCCTGCCTGTCCCCGGCTACAAGCTTGCTTCACAATTTTGTAGCACGCTACACCTCGGCAGCCACTGCAAGCAAGTCACGTCAGGGGTAGCGACCTGGTAGTGTTCCGCCGCAGCAAGTCCATCCCGCTTTGCGGCGGGCTCTGGTGAATACCGGACTTACTTAGATTCCACTCCCTGGCATGGCTCATACCATTGCTTGCGGTGGTCCAGAGGATCCACATCTCTGGTCTGCCATTTGGTAGGACCTCCGTTACAATGTTTTCTTCTGATATCCAATTCCATTCATGTCTTCTCCTTAAACATCTCAATTATAATAATTTTTTTCATGAATCCTATTACCAGTTTAGTGCACTATTCAGTGCTGATGCAAAATACTACATAAAAATTATCCTGGATGTCAAGAAATACAGAGACAAATTGTTCTGTCTGTTGATAACATTTATGCCAAGAGAAGAGATCTTGGGAATCCTTGGAACATATCTCTGCTCCTTCCTGTAGCCATAGTTTTCAGCAACAGTTCATCCACAATCCAAGCATGTAGCAACCTAATGGAGGGTACTGTCACAAAAAGGTGATTTACCTTACCAGGTGGCTGGTGTTCTTCTCCTGGCTGCCATTTTCCTCCTATATTACATTGCTCACTCATAGGTTGTGTGCATGTTTCAGTGTGCTCTCAAATTTACTGATTCTATCTAATTCTTAGGTGTTCAAGGTTTCATAAGGATGATTTACACATCCTGTGCCTGCTATGGTATGTGTGTTTCTGCTGTATCAAGGGCTGAGACGATGGGTAGGTGAAGGTAGGCGACTACCTTATCCCAGGAAAAAAAGGGAGCACAATGAGGTATGGAGAGAGCTGAATTTGTCATTGGGAGGGTAACTGTATGCCTTATTTGCCTAGGGCACCAGAATACCTTGTCCCAGTCCTGGCTGTATCTAGTTACAACCTGATTTGTGTTCTTGACCTTATCAAGTTGACTGCTGGTCACCTTAACATGTTCTACTCTGACAACCATACTATATTTGCGTTGACCTTTGCTTGTATGACAATTCTTGCCTTCATGTGAGATTTGTTAAATTCAGCTCATGCATGTGTTATCTCTTGTTAATGTAGACTACTCTAAAAAAGTGACCTCTAAATTTCCTGTGGAAAGTCCACACCCTCTTGCATAAGTTAAGGGTGAAGAATACAGTCATTTAAATTTCACTCCTTGGTTTAGTCCTACGTCAAAACCTTTATTCATCCAATGATTACATACCTCCAGGTGGCTGACATTACAAAAAGACTTTGGAATTGGTCTATGCTGTCTATAGGTTAGGCAACTGGCACATAAACAAATCTCTAGACTTTATTTATTGCACTGCCACCAGCTGCAAGGTTAGCTTGTTTTTAGGGTCTGATGGTGAAAATCACAAATTGTAGAAGTTGCTATTACCCAACTTTTTTTTTTTTTTTGAAAGTCTGGGTAAAACACAAAAAGCATGGTGTTGAGATACCATTAACAAAGGCCTATGGACCAAAACATTCGGAGTGATTCTCAATGAAGTGATACTCAAGATGTTATGATTTTCATGTTCACCTGGATCGAATGCACTATCAAAGTAAAAGAAATTTTTTTGCGCATTACTTCTAAGAGTGCCATTGGAGATAATTTGATAGACATGGTCAGACCTGATTACCAACAGTGATAACTAGAGATGAGCGAGCACCTAATAATTCGAGTTCGGGCCGAACCCCGTATTTCTAGAAATTCAGACCAAACGCCGAACCGAACACCAAAACCCATTAAAGTCAATGGGAGATGATTAGAGATGGGCGAATTGATTCTAACGAAGTGGAATTAATTTGGAATTTCAGGAAAACTTCGGATCTGAACGAAGTCGAATTTGGGGGACTTCGGGTGAACGAAAGTGTTCTTTTCATTGATAAAATGGGTGCGAGCACATGGCGTTACATGGGCAAGAACTCTAGGAGGAAGAAGGCATAGCCTGCATGACATGTGCAGAGATGAAGCCAATCAGAACCGGCGGGAAATTTTGTACGTCACCGCACTATATAAGTCCGGGCCCCGACGCTGGAGCTCACACTCCTCTCACTGTACTGATCAGGGAAGGTGCTGCTGCGGCTGATTGTGGGTAGCTCTTACTGAAGAACTGATTTTAAAACAGCGATTTTTGTGGGTGTCTCAGCTTGTCTCAGAGACTGCTTCTCTTAAAGTTATATTTCTGATTTTGGGGTATTGGATCTGAAGTCCAGTGTGCGTCCACTGCAACTGCATAAACATTTTAAAAGCTATCTGCTCACAGCACTTTGAACACCCAAGGAGGATCAACCCATTTCCGTTTATTCATTTAAAAACACTTTTTACAATACAAATACATTTCTTTTTTTCTGCCAATTTTTGCGCAATTTACACCAGGGGAAAATTAAGCATTGTTTTTCGCTGTGGTACCCCAAAGAAACCGTTTTTTTTCACTCCCAAAAATACAATTTTCCTGTAGCAAAATTCACAACGAAGGTTAATTAAAATTTTTTTCTCTTGTTTGTAGCGTAAAAAATACGCCATTTTAATACCTAAAAAGCGGTATTTGGGTCTCAATTCTTTTGCGCAATTTACACCAGGGGTTAATTAACGTTGTTTTTCTGCTGTGGGACAAAAATAACCGTTTTTTTTCACCCCCAAAAAAATACAATTTCCTGTAGCATAATTCACAACAAAGGGTTAATTTACAATTTTTTCTCTTGTTGTGTAGTTCAAAAATACCCATTGTACACGCACAAAGCTATAGTTTGTGGCTGCTCAATTTTTTTGCGCAATTTACATCCGGGTTTAAATTTAAGCGTTGTTTTCTGCTGGGGTGACCCCGGGGAAACCGTCTTTTTCACCGCCAAAAAATACAATTTTCCGTAGCAAAATTTTCCACAAGCAAAGGGTTAATTACAATTTTTTCTTTTGTTGTGTAACGCAAAAATATGCCATTGAAACCTCTACAAAGTTAGTATTTTGTGCTGCTAAATTTCTTTTGTGCAATTTACATCCGGGTTTAAATTAAGATTGTTTTTTCTGCGGGTGCTCCAAGAAACCGTCTTTTTCACCCCCAAAAAATAAAAATTTTTTCCTGTACAAATTCACAAGCAAATTTTTAAAAGGGTTGCTCCTACAAAAAAATAGCTTTCAAATTGTAGGGAACACAAAATAAAGATTTTTCCAAAAATATTTTGCTTTTTCCCTTTTTTCCCTAAGGAATACAAGGAATTTATGACCTCCCTGGGCTATTTCAGTTCCCTCATAACTACCTTAAACAATTCTGCCCCCTTTTGTTCAATGAGAAAACGTGAGTGATGTCTCACACAGTCTTGCATGCCGTCGCTCAGCATAAAAAGGTTTATTATGTAAAATAAACAAACGTAAATTTGGGCTTTTGTTTTGGGAACAATAAGAAGTCCCTTTTTATTTTAGAAACTAACGATCTAATTATCAAATGGCACAAGGACACAGAGTGTACAAGCTGGGGCTTATGCAAATTAGTCAGTCTGAACCAGGGAAGGCAGAGTATTTCCCTTTATGCTTTTCCCGAAACCTCGAAAAGGGGGGAAAAACTCCTTTTAATTACAATTTTTTCCTTTTTTGTATTTTCAAAAAAAGCCATGTAACACCTACAAAGCTCGTATTTTGGCTGCCAATTTTTTTTGCACAATTTACATCCCGGGGTTAATTAAGCGTTGTTTTTTTTGCGTGGGGACAAAAATAAACCGTCTTATTCACCGCCAAAAAAAACAATTTTCCGTAGCAAATTTACAAGCAAATTAATTACAAATTTTTTTTTCTTGTTGTGTAGCCAAAAAAACGCCCCTTGTAACCCTAAAAACTAGTATTTGTGCGCTAATTTTTTTTGCGCAATTTTCACCAGGGGTTTTTTTAACGTTGTTTTTTCTGCTTGGTGACTCTAAGAAACCGCTTTTTTTACCACCAAAAAAAAAACAATTTTCCTGTAGCAAAATCACAAGCAAGTTTAATTACAATTTTTCTCTTTGTGTAGCCAAAAAAAACCCATTGAACACTTACAAACTCGTAGTTTGGGCGCCAATTTTTTTGCACAATTTAATCCGGGGTTAATTAAGCGTTGTTTTTTCTGCTGGGGACAAAAATAAACCGTCTTTTTTACCGCCAAAAAATACAATTTTCCTGTGCCCAAAATTTACAACGAAGGGTTAATTAAAAAATTTTCTCCGTTGTGTACGTTAAAAAAACACCTTATAACACGCTACAAACTATAGCTTGTGGCTGCCAATTCTTTTGCGAATTTACATCCAGAGGTTTAAATTTAACGTCTTTTTACTGGGTGTGGGGACAAAAAAAAACCCTCTTTTTCACCGCCAAAAAATACAGTTTTCCTGTAGCATAAATCACAGCAAAGTTTAATTACAATTTTTTCTCTTTTTGTGTAGCAAAAAGTACGCCATTTTAACACCACAAAGCTCGTAGTTTGTGGCTGCTCAATTCTTTTGCACAATTTCACCAGGTTTTAAAAAGCGTTGTTTTTTCGCTGGGTGACAAAAATCAACCGTCTTTTTTTACCCCAAAAAATACAAAATTTTCCCGTACAAATCACAAGCAAGGTTTAAATTTCAATTTTTTTCTCTTTTTTTGTAGCGTAAAAAATACGCCATTTAAACGCTACAAACTATACTTGTGGCTGCTCAATTCTTTTGCGCAATTTACATCCAGGGGTTAATTTTAAGCTTGTTTTTTCTCTGTGGGACTCCAAAAAACCCGTCTTTTTCACCGCCAAAAAGGAAAATTTCCGTGGCAAAATTTTTCACAAGCGGGGTTAATTACAATTTTTTTCTTGTTGTAGCGAAAAAATACCCCTTTAAACCGCTACAAAGCCGTATTTGGGGGCTGCCAATTCTTTTCCAATTTACATCCGGGGGTTAATTAAGCTTGTTTTTCTGCTGGGGTGACAAAATAAACCGTCTTTTTCACCCCCAAAAAATACAATTTTCCTTTTCATAATTCAAAAGCAAAGGGTTTTAATTACTTTTTTTATTCTTGTTTGTAGCTCAAAAATACGCCATTGAAACACGCTACAAACTAGTTGTTTGTGGCTGCCAAATTCTTTTGCCAATTTACATCCGGGGGTTATAAGCTTGTTTTCTCTGTGGGACCCCAAAAAACGTTTTTCCACCCCACAAAAAAATTAATTAGCATAATTCTACCGAAGGTTAATTAACCTGTTGGCTTTACATTCAGTAAAATAACAGATTTTTTAAAAGGGCAGATACAAGTCAATTTTTCCGGGCCATTTTGGAGCGAAATTTTATATCCAAGGGTTACCCAACTTGTTACGGGTTTTATTTGGAGTCAAATACGGGGTGTGTTTTTTATCACTAAGAAATCTTCAAAAACGCTGTAAAATTTTAGAACAAACAGTATGTCAACAGAGGGGGGCGGGCCTCCCCTCAGTGGCAAGTGGCACAAACATTCCTGGAAAGGGGCCAGGTCGCAGCACAGAAAAGGGGTACGTCGCAGCAGGGGTCACTGGGTGAGGCCACAACGCCGCTGTCTCTACGGCCCTGTGCGACTACAACCCCAAGGGTTTTTTGATTGGTTTGACTAGCATCCACTTCCCCCCAGAGACACTGACAAACCTCGCCAAGATTTGGGGGGAACCTCAGACACAACCCTTATTGCAAGCCCGGGAGCGGGACAGCCCTCACCTGCCTCAACCCCCTCTTTTCCCATCCAGTTCCCTCAGCAAGATCTCTATTGGCTGGGCTCACGCCACTATATAGCGAGGATGAACAATTTGAGAGGGGATCAGCAGCTACTTGGCAGCGAAAAAATGGGGCCAAAACCCCCCTTCTTGCAGTAGGCGGCAAAGTAAAAATTGGGGGGGCATGGGGGGCATGTTTGGGGCGTCAGCCTCTGCATACCAAACCGGGGATGAGGACACAGTGACATGAAACCCAAATTATGTATGTCCGCCCACTTGGGACCGGGGGAAGCAAGGGGTTCATCACGTCAGGAGAAGATGCGACAGCTTGCGCGTCAGCAGCGGTGCAGCCAGCAAGTGGCTGTGTGGCCATTAGTCAGCAGGGTAGCATCTAGGTGTGATCGGACAAGCGACCACGGGACGTAAAAAAACGCCGCTTCGTCAGTCCCAACGAAAGTAGCGGCAACAGGGGCTCAGCGAGGGAGCGCGGCAAGTAGTCACTCATTGGCGGAGCGTTGGCGTAGAATCCAGCTACTTGGCGGGTGTGGCAGTTCATTGCTACAAGACACCGGAGGAGCCGAATATGGGATATATGTATGAATATCTGTGGGCAGAAGAGTGAAGGGTGGCCGAGGAGCTAACGTTGGCACCACGGTCCCTGCGTCACACAGCAGCGTCACCTCCGGTGGCCTGGGAGAAACTTGTGACTCAGATGTGGTGGTCCATCGCAGCCGCCGCAGAAGCAGCAGCCAGTGCACGCATCCATTGCAGCCAGTCAAGGCTCCACCACCTTCTGCAAAGGTAGCTGTTACGCTTTGGAAATCTCTCCAGGTCCAGATAGCTCCCTGCTCCACGCTACTCATGGCGCTCAGCAGTCGTTCAGCCGAGGCGATTGCAAACATGACACAGTATGCGTCCAACAAACCTAACTGGAGTCACAGCAACGCTTGACCTGCATCACCTTTTCCAAGTTGTTGTACTGCAGTCTCCGTCTTCTTTCCAATGAGTGGACTCTGCACCATCAGAGAACTAATGGCTTGTTGCCGAGGGAGGCCGAGATGGAGAGTTTCTCAACCGTAATTTCTCTTCTTTCCAAAAAGGCCATTTTTGTACCAGCACTTCATAAAAACAGAGCAACAGAAAAGTGGCCAGTCCTTTGAGCTTTATATTCGTTTGTTTCCAAGGTGCAAGGCATCGCGGACGTCTGGAAGCTGTAACTACGGGTCAGGCCAGTACATGTACTCTTACTGCCCACTGGGTGAATGTCTTTTCTGTCCCAGGCACTAGCCACAACTGTGTACAGGAGACATCCGATTTCTCCCCACGTTGCAACTGCGGCTCCTGCAGCCACATGTCCGCCTCCTCCTCCTCCCACACCACCACCACCACCTCCACAATACTGAGCGCAGCCATCATACCACATGTCTGTAGGGCACAGCGGTTGTACGCAGTTCTACACCTGGCTGCCTCGGCGAACGATGGTCTCACAAGGGGAGGCGAACTGCCTCTCGCGTCATGCAAGCAAGAAATCGATGTGTGGCTTTCTATGCACCAACTGCACATCGGAACCATGGGTCAGACGGACTATGCAGTAACATGGTGCCTGCGCTGCTACCGAGGAGGGAATGGGTCCCATGCCCCTGCCATTGCCGCACATGTTACAATCTGTTTGAAAACATTGGTTACTAAGTCTTCCACAGATCTTCAGAATATTCTGAAAATGGCCAGAGAACTATGCAGCACTTATCCATCGACAAAGCCATTGAACACCCTCCCTCGAGTTGCAGCGGCGTAACGGCCCCCCCAACACACCTGATATTGCGACTGTTTCCACCCTTGGAGATTTCCAACCTGCACATGTTGGACCCGACTGTATGAACAGAGAAAGGGCCATTAACGATTTATTTGATGATCACTCCAGGCGGACAGGAGTACTCCCCTGTATAACTTTTGATGTCATCCGCCAGTGGCAGCTCATGCATGCCACCTGCCATTTGTTGAGCACATTCGAGATGCGACGTTATATGGGTCAGTCGCCAGACTACGGATGAATAACTGTCATTCCACTGCTTCATGTCCTGGAACAGATGCTGAAAAATCTGTCTGTGCAGGAAGAACTGAGATGTTTGGCGACTAACATTCTTCTGCGGCCACATGAGTCCGCTGGGGACTGAAATGGAGGAGGAGGTAGGGGACATTGGAGCAGAAGCATTGTTCTGGTGAAATGGAGTGGATTTTCTACCCAGGTGACAAAAAGAGGATGCACAGGAGCAGCTGGACGGAGTAGAGGAAGACGAGGCAGATGACCCCGAAGCACCGGGAGCGCAGTTTTTATGTAATAGCATTGGAGATGAGGCAATGTGAGCCCCTCGTAGTCACTTGTGATCAACCATGGCTCGCAGCATGCTGATTTCCTGGTCTAGGACAGCCGCATATCCACCATCCGGCAGAGGGATGACTTCTGGCTTCCCACCCTATTGGACCCATCTCTACCGGCCAAAATGGGCGCCTTCTTTTCCCACGCTATGTAGAGAAGGAGGACATACTTAAATATATAGGAAAACTCCTCCGAGTCAGTTTGGCCGCTGCTTATGTGCGGCATCCGTCCCTCCTCAGACAGGTCCTGACCTGGGGGGTTCCTCAGCGCTCCACGTACTACTGCTCTCGCGTTGCTTGGGGGAAGGTGGGTGAGGTAGGAGCAGTACCAGCTCATCAGCAGCAACCAAGTCTGGAGTCACTGATGAGCTAGCTTCTTCACCCGCCTATTGCAGGAGGGACAGTCGCCAGCAGCAGCAAGCACCAGGATCTGGACAGCAGTTCCCTTAACCAACAAGTGGTGGCCTACATGGGACAGCACTCTTGCCACCTCCAGTAAGAAGATCCTCTGGACTCACTGGGCAGCCAACTGGATGGTGGCCGCAACTTGCACGAGTTTTGCAAGTGGAGAAGCTGTCCTGCCCGGCCATAGTGTGGAGCATCTCAGAGCGAGTGTATCAGTGCGGCGGGGGCCATCGCTTATCTCCAAGGAGAACCCGGACATTGTCCACGGGAAATGTGGAACGAGACCATTGTCAAAGATGAATCAGGCTTCTAGATCGGCCAGATTTCCTCCTCACTCTACCAATGCCGTACGGGCGTCAGACTGGTGATTCAAACTACCTGCCTCAGCCACTAATTCTGAGAGGCCCGCCCCCGCCTGATGCCCACACAGAGCAGCTGACAGGGTTTTCTCCCAGTCCTACCACCATTCTTTACCAGGGGACTGGTATTGCCACCCACCTCAACAGTCTGTCATTGTGCCACGACTAGACCTCATGCTGCTGCTGTTGCTGGTGCCCGTGACATCCCCCAAAACCAAAAACTGTCTGAGTCATTGTATGCCCGACTCTCTGCACCTCATGCTGCTTGCTGCTATTGTACTCTGCTGCAGTCACCTACACTCTGCGTTGTCACTTCGTGCCACTGCTGACCGTCATGCTGCTGCCTGCCGTGCCCTCCACACTGTGCGCATTGTGCCACTCTACTGCCTAGCCTACTGTTTTGCCACACTCTCCATAATGTCAATTGTGCCACTGCCTGACCTCATGCTGCTGCTCTACCGTGACCTCCCATCTCTGTCATTGTGCCCACTTCTAGTTGCCTACTCTCTGTTAGACCACCTCCCAGAATGTCATTGTGCCACTGCCTGACCTCATGTCTTGCTGCAGCCGTGCCCTCCTATCACTGTGTCCATTGAGTACCACTCTGTGGCCTACACTTTGTTTTGCCACCTCCAGACAATGTCATTGAGTTGCCACGTGGACATGACCTCATGCTGCTGCTAGTGGCTGCTGTTCGTGACCTCCACTCTCTGTCATTGTGCCACTTTGTGGCCTACTCTGTTTTAGCCACCTCCAGAAATGTACATCTGTGCACACTAGCCTGCGAACCTCATGCTCGCTGCTGTCCGTGACCTCCACACATAGTGTCTTTGTGCCACTCTGTGGCCTACTACTTGTTTTGCCTCCTCACCAAATGTCATTGTGCCACTGTCTTGACCTCATGCGGCTGGCTGCCCGTAACCCTCACACAGGAGGATCGAGTAGACAAAAATGGCAATAGTCCTATTAACACGCATCACTATTATTAAAGCAAAGTACGAGGCCAAGTATTGTAAAACAGGAAATTGGTTCTGCACATTATCTAATGATAAAAAAAACCCGCGTCACTATGGAAATGCCGGATTTTAACGCACAGCCATGTATTACGGTAGCGGAAGGCAGTATGATTGGAGCATATAATCTAGCAGGATCTTGGGTGATGATTCAGTCATATTAGATCTCTACTTCAGTAGATCGCCCCGCTCTCGATCGCATCTATGACACTTACTCAGTGACACTTGTGCCTCTTTACGCCTCACGCTCTCTGTCTATCAGTGTTCCACTGGAGCCTGACCCTCACCGATATCTTGTCTGCTACTCTCAACAACGGCTTATTTTGGGACAGCGATATTCAGCCGGTAATTCGCGGCCGTACTGCGCGAAAATTATGGCTGATACTCCGTCCCTGTTCATTCACGTTAATCCACAGTCTCTCATAGAGAACTATGGCTTCCTCTCCTCCTCCCCGCTTGCCGTATTTCGCGAGCGGGGACAAATGACAATGTCAGATTATTCACGGCGGGATATACGCGCCGTGAAATGAATGACTATGGGAGCTGTTGAGCTGCGCCCCGCCCCCGCTGCGTGCACGGCATACGGCGTTATTGCACGCGAAATCCGTCCTCCAATTACGCCGTGGATAAGCCGTGTGAACAAGCCTACAGTATTGTCACAGTCCCAACTGTAGAGTCTGGGTTTAAAGCTACAGTATTAACTGACATGAATTAAGCATTTGATACTGGGTACACTAAGAATAACGAATGGTTAAAGGGGTGAAAAACGCAGCAACACACAAAATTAGGTCTGACCTGCTTGCCTGCGCTTCTGTATGCCAAAACCTTACATCTGTTCCATTTGCGATGAAAATACATAATATTAAAATCAAACTTTTGCTTCTTCACATGTTCCAGTCACAAGGTCAAATAATTCTGCTTGTAGACAATTAAATATTTTTATCCCAGCCACACAGATTATGCCAAACTTCCCTGACCTGGTGTATCTACTTATCTCTGGGAATTATACCGTTTCTTCCCGCTTCTCAACGAAATTGCAGCAAGGGTAAAAACTTGGGAGTTTTTACTCAGGGTATTCTGTAAATCTAGGATCAATTCTTAAAAAGGTAGCAATTATCAAGTCGTACCCACTCTCTCTCTTACGCGTCAAACAATCTGAAGAATGAAAACCGATGTGTGGTAGCCTCTGGGCCAAGGGAAAGATTAGAGGCCCAAGTCCATCATTCTTCTAATGAGAAAGCGAGAAAATGCACTCCTGTAAAATTACTAATGCTATTTCATACTATTGGTCCTCTCGACACAAGAGGATATTACTTCACTAAAGAGTAATTTTATAAATATAGAAGATCAGTGCATGAGCCATATGTTTTTGTATTTCTTTAGACGGTATAAGAACCACTCCTCGCTACATTCCCTGATGATCCCCATGTGTATATAGACTCCACTGGCGTACCAAGAGGCGATTCCTGATAATCTTTAAGACCCCAAGATAGAGCGTGCTGAAGGGTGTTGCTTCCATCATACTCCAGGTCACCATAAGGGGACATTTTGCCGAGACAAAGATTCCTTACATTCAGCTTAGCCCAGGCTGAATGTCAACAAATCACGCTGAGTCATGTAGCTGCAGGGGAGAGGGAGAGGGAGGGGGGAGTGAGGAATCAATGGGAGCTCTCAGAACTTAAGTGAGCAACTAATACAACATACAACAGTGGATTCAATACAGCAGACACGGCTCATAACTGCACTGTCAGTCAGACCTATATCTTGCTAAGACTGCCTCTGCGCAGTACATCTTAAACAAATCAGGGAGCTGAAAAGTAGACAGACACACAGCCAGAGCACAGAGCTGCATAAGGATCTCGTGACATGTTCACTTAAATAATCAAACTATAACTTAGTGAATTCGGTATACACATGAAACACCTATTCTACACAGCAGCTTGAAGCTTCTTCCATGTTCTCATGTCATCATAACAACAGCAGGACTAATAACACTACAGCTAGTTATTTCGTATACAAAAGAAAAACATATTGCTACCCGGCTGCCTTAAAAGACCATTCATTTTGCCCTCTCTCATCACACATATAGTGTCTCAAGTTGCTCTAGCACGTCCTAGCGCGCGCAGAGAGCCAATAGTCTCAGCTCTCCTTCTGCCGTGACGCTAGCGGGATATGCATATCTCGTGGGAGCGCGTGCACGCAGGCCCCACGAGAAATGCTGTAGCCTCAGAGATTTCACTTATTTTAATCACATATATTTAGAAAATGATTACATACCCATTTTGGAGGTTCCCACGTCACCAATACAGGTGGGCAAAACCCCTTTAACAAAAATGTTGCCGTGCATTAATTATGTGTATCTAACTGTATAAATGAGGCAAAAGATATTACAATTACACTAGACAAGCTTGTAAAAGGGATAATCGTTCAGCGGGCCCGACAACATCTAGCTTTCCGAAATAGAATAGCGTTAGATATGAATCTTGGCAGTAAAGGTTGATAGTGTGGCTCAAGATAACAAAAGCATGTTGATTACTCGACAATACAAAACAAAACCGCACCGAGGTGTCAAGTCTGAGGTGTGGCTTAACCCCTTAACCCTTTAAGACACCCTGACGTTTCCTAGACTCTCTAGCGTCTGGTTCCACTCTGCTCAGGTGATACGTTGAGAGCTCTCAACTCCACTCTGTGCACGAGTTATGCGCGACGTCATGAAAACTGTCTCCCGTGCAGAGATAAGAATGAAAGCTCTATGCTAATTGCTGTTTCTGAACAGCAATTAGCACATCAACACAAGCAGGTGATGCAATCATTGCAGTCCAGTGATCCCCAAGCCGAGATCGCTGGGATTGGTCAGTCAGTCTTCTGACTCACCCATTACAGCTGATACATTCCTGGTGCTCTGCTCTGTGCTGAGGTGTGATAGTGGTATTTAAGTGCTCGGGTCCTAGTGCCCTGTTATTGATCTGGCTGTTACAGCCTCAAATCACTTTTCTATTCAACCCCTCCACTGCCTAATCACTTCACTGCACCCCTGTAGCTGTCATTTGTGTCCATCTGTGACTGTATTTTCATCGGACACTGTGATCCTCTGACGCCCACACCTATTTCTAAGCTTGACGCAGCTAGATTGATCTCTCTCAGTGCTCTCAGAGTGAGTGCGTACATCACCTCTGGCACAACCCAGTCGTATAACTACGATCACAAACATCAAGATTTAACCACTAATCACATGTATGGTGCCAACCCTACTCCTTCCTGTATATCGCCCCTCCACACCAAACTTCCATGTAACAATCTGCATGACATGTACATACTCACGCCTCACATTAAACAACATGTGACCGTATATCGATTAACGATCTGTGAATCTCTCACTTGCCGTGACACACGACTCACCACACCTTATTCCCTCGCATATGCCGACCGAAAGACTGAGATTATGCGAGACACATCAACACTACAACTCAGTACACAAGCAACATGCGCCATTCCACAATTCGTATAGTGCGAGACTTTAGTAACGAAGATCTAGAGTACGTGCCGAGCCAATACATAGTGACCGAATCGAAGGTCGAGGGAGAACTCTTTCTGACGAAACAAACAGAACTCCTAACATGAAGCGTATGTGTATACATTATATATATTGACTCTCTGCGACAGAGGAGTGAAAGTACATTCTGCTATATATTACTATCTGCGCGACTATTCTAATTATCATTATAGAGGGTATGATGTCACACTCTATAATATCAAATTCTTCACATTTATCATGAGGTCACAATGACGTACTAACTATCAACTAGGCATGAGAGTAACTTTTTTTTTACTATGGTGGTGTAAATATGTGACACACTATTTCACTATATTCTTACACAGTGTGCGAGGCGTAGATGGCAATACTCGATGTGGCACACACTTCGTGGCAGTACTTTGTCACTCTACTGGTGGTACACAATTACCATACCGAATTGTCTGCGGTGGTCGAGTAGTTATAAGGGTCTATTTATGTCGAGTGGTGACAGATGCGATGATGACACGAGGGCACTTATGGACTGGACAGTGTGTGAGCGGAGGGGGGGTGTATATTAGCATCACTGAACACAACGTAATAGACGCATACTTGATAATTATTACTTAGTAGTGACACAGACACACAGAGGGATAACGATCCTAAGAGAAGAACTGGGTAGAGGACATTCTGGGCTAGGAGGGTTATTTAGAGATAGAATCGCGATAGATTGCTCGATCATACACTATTACACTTATGGGGGAGGTTATCTATGACGAACACACTTACATAGGGCGCGGTGGTGTCAGAAGAACATATGTTCATATGCAGTAGGGTCGATATTGGATAATTTGATAGACAATTAGGGTGCATTCTTCTTTCTGTTGGTCTAATTATATAGATCACAACGATGTGGGCTGACATTAGGTGTAGCATTCTCAGACATGAGGTGACGGTCGATAGCGTATATGTGTGATTGGAGGTGTTTACACACATCATAATATTGATATATTGTCACAATTGTTTTTTGGGTGAGTCTCAGAGGGCAATATATGGACTAGGTATAGATCTCGACTATGTGTGAATGATTCACTACAGGGGGGACTCGAATTTATGAGGGGATCATCTCACAAGCTATCACTTCGAGTGGGGCAGTACACACAGAGAGAGTGGGAGATCACATATACTTCTGGTAGTCACACATGTAGACATCAGATTATTGGTCTAAGTACTCACGACATTTGGTGAGGGTGTGGTGAGTCTTGTGTTCACAGAGACTAGATAGCTCAGAGGGTACGACCACACACTGAGACACATCACTGAGGGGCAGGTTCATTACAAGCGGGTGGGACAGGAGTTCATGATGGACTGTGTAGCTGGTGACTGATGTGTGAAGTTTTGTGTTCTACACACACATCTATACTATGATTAGGCGGGTATGGTGATTCATGATGGCGAGTGGAGTGTGCACAATTCATAGTTATCAGGTGTGTCGTTAGGCATGACAATTACGACACTCTGACACACGTTTTAAGTGTGGGCACATAAGGACTGAGACACACACTCTTGAGTCAGAGAGACTTGAGAGTAAACACTGACAATTAGGTGTGGGTAGTGACAACACAACTACATGTAGACATTTTACACAACGTACAGGATGACAGTGGGCGCATACGAGCAGATCACAGATGTATGTTATGCGTGGACACACAACGTGCCGAGACATTTTCATGAGTGGAACAGATATGCGCGGAGGCAGGAGGGGTGTCACATGATCTCAGGGAGGTAGGCGTGGATATAGACTCAAGAATCTTACTGAGGACTGGTCACAATATACAAGACAGGTGAACGGTTAGTGTGGTATGTAGCTTAGATAGTGACTTGACACAGACACATCAAAGTATATTAGTATGGCGACATGGGGGAGATGCTATGCGGAGGGTTATTAGAGCATCGGTCTAGGAGGACATCAGATTAGGTTGTGATTCACACACTTACAGACACATGTGATGTAGGGACCTCTTATGAGGTGGATTGTCACTTCAGGCGGCAGAGAGTGTCACACAGGAGTACAGATTAGTAACACAGGTAGTGGTTGGACACAACATCATACACTATTCACATGTATACAACGGACTCATCATTAGTCACAATGTGCGTACACACACACAGAGCGTGAGGCGCACAGGCAACAGTTAGCGGTTGGTCGTGTAACTGCTGGCATATAGATATATATGGGAGGTAGAGCGGAGAGAGAGACACGACAGATGTACACGTGATCAGACTTGAGTAGTGACGGAGTGGCATCTGCGTAGGGAGGTCTGTGATGTAGGACACATGCACGGACACAGTCACAACAATAGATGTATGAGGAGTAATATATTGATAGATGCGTGGAGGATAGATTCGCTCTGTGGTCACCTTGGGTACCACACGAATGGAGGAGATTGAGTGGAGTAGGTGTGAGTGGTTGAGAGCGTAGGTGACACACTGAGTGTATTAGGTGGTATATAGTAGGAACCCATTGTTTTAGGGACTAATGGGTGACACACTCTGACATATTGAGTATACAGTACCTCTCCTCTCTACTAGAGGCAGAGACAGTATGTTGTAATTTTAATGAACAGAAGGAATGTGGGGTTGATGGGATATTAGGGGTTAGTATGATAAAGGATGAAGGGGATGAAGGGTTTGTGAGTGGGGGGGGTTATGGTGGAGGAAAGTTGGTTTGTAGGTTAGTTGGGGGTGGGGGGGAGGGTTTGGAGGGGTGGGTTGTATAAGTTGAAGTTGGGGGTGTTTGGAAAAATGAGATTGTGTGGTGGGGGATGTGTTGGGGGTTTAGTTATATTGTGTGGGTTTTAGGGTTGTTAAGGAATTTTGGGTGTAGGTTATAGTTGGGTTGTATTGGGGGAGAGTTGTGATATTTTTTTGGATATGGATTTTGTTTGGTTTGAATGGATTGTAGTTAGGTGATGTATAGGTGAGTTTTATTGAGGATGAGAGTGATGATGAGTAGGAGGAAGGGGGTGTAGGGTTGTTGTATAAGGTTGGGGGTTTGGTATATGGGGGGTAGGGATTGTGAAAAGGTATAGGGGGATAATGGAAATTGTTATGGGGTGTATATGTGATGGATGCTTGAACATCCCATTGGGGAAAATGGAGTTACAGATGGACAGGGTGGTAGTTATAGGGAGTGCAGTGGTAGCCAGGGCTGCCGTCAGTCATCTAGTAACCATTTCAAGGCCCCATGCAGCTAAATAAAATGGGGCCCCCACCCGTTACTAGTTCCTATTTTTTAACATATCACTGGGCCCCCTGACAGGAGTACTGCCTTATTGGCACCCGTGCCAGTTACCATGTGCCATTTCCAATACCGGTGTCTTCTCATGTGGTAAAGGGGCCTCCTCAAGATGCAGGGCCTCATAGCAGCTGCAACCACCAGGGGTGCCAACAGGGCAGTACTTCTGTTATGGGTCCTAATCGAAAAGGGGCACACAAATCTATAAAAAAAAATAGGAAGTAGCAATGGGTGGGGGCCCCATTTTATTTGGCTGTATTTGACCTGAAATGGTTAATAGATGATTAGTGCAGTGGTAGCCAGGGCTGCCGTCAGTCATCTAGTAACCGTTTCAAGGCCCCATGCAGCTAAATAAACTGGGGCCCCCACCCGTTACTAGTTCCTATTTTTTAACATATCACTGGGCCCCCTGACAGGTATTCATGGACCATGCTGTGAAGGCAGTCTTGGTGTGTCTGAATGCTGCCCTACCTCAGAGGCGTTGGTGAGGTAGTAAAAGCCGAGTTAAAAATGTTAATCATTGCTTTTCTGCCACACTGCCTGCTGCTGTTGCGGCTACTTGCCATTCTACTGCTGTCACGTTGCTGACGTTGTTCCACCGTGACATTAGAATGTGAAAAAGATGCAACAGATGTCTCGAGTTGGTCGATGAGCCGTGTCTCAAATTACTGCATTCTGCTGTCAATTGGTGTGGGTGGAAGGAAAGTGCTCACTTTTGATTTGTAACATGGATCAAGGAGGGTGGCCACCCAGTAATCGCTGCTCATTTTGATTGCCTTGATGTGTGGTTCATGTTGCAGGTAATGTAGCATCCAAGCACTCATGTGTGAGATGCTGCATTGGGGTCAATGGGCACTAACCAGATCTTCCTCCTCTTCTTCCTCCTCCTCCTCCTGAAATCCGTGCCAACTTCTTACCACCGAAGGGTAGTCGGTACCGGTGGTGTCCACCTCTGCCTCATCATCCTACTCCACTTCCTCATTCTGACCAACACCAGAGGCCTGGCTAGCATTATGCCCTCTACTCTGTGAGCTGAACTGCCATCCTGCACCCGCCCTGGACCTCGAACCACCGCCTAAAGACGATCGATACAATTGGGAAACAGTCGGGTCTTCTACATCCAACGCTGAGTAAGGCTCTGTTTCCACCTCATCCTCCTCCATCACTGCCGGGACCTTCATATTCTGTACATTGGGTGACATTTGAGCTGTGTTTGCTTCAGGTTGGACTGATGATGACAATGATGATGACAACATTTGTGCCCTAGACTGAGAGGAAGAGGAGGTAAAACTGCTGGATGAAGGGTATGTTAATCACTGAAGAACGGATTGGCGCCGCTCTTCAGAAATGAGACGCACAGGGAACCGACCAAGTGATGACAGGCCTGATGGTCCTACGACTGACGAAGCGCTCGCTTATGTGTTGTTCCAAGCACTGAAAGGAGCACCTTTTCTCATACCTCTAGATCCACGTCCTATGCCCCTCCTTGCTCGTTTACCACCTCTAATTTACTCCATGTTGAAAAATATAAATATAAAAAAGGTCAAGATTTGTTCAGTCTCTTATTGCAGAACTGTACTCCAAAGACAGCAAATCAAGTGCTCTTAAATGCCTGTACTTTGCAACAGGCAAATAAGATTATAAACAGATTTTTTTTCTATGGAATAGTGGTGAAATGGGGTCGTATGGAAGAACCCTCACAGCAAATCAAGCACTCTTAAATACCTGTACTTTGCAATGGGCAAGTATGATTCTAAACAAAAAATTTTTCTATGGAAAAGCTATAAAATGGGGTCATATGGGGTTCGGTGTGTGAGGACTCCCACTCCATGGCGCTTGTCTTGTGAGATTTATACTCTATTCTATGCTGCATAGCCCTGTACGTGAAATATTTCTCCTCTCAGAGTTATGACACACTACGGATACATTGGCAATGTTTTGAAGTTACTTCAGTATAATGTGTATAAAGTTTTAAAGTCTACTAAATTGAAGAAAAAGTTACATTGAAGTGTTTGGAAGATTTTTCCAGCCTGCATGCTATTTTATGAGTCGTATGGAAGAACCCTCACAGCAAATCAAGTGCTCTAAAATGCCTGTACAATGGGCAAATATGATTATAAACAAAAATTTTTATGGAATATCTATATAAAACTCCCTAACTCCCTAACTAGTGATGTGTCTGATTCCCTAAGCTAGCTCCCTCTCCCCCCCCCCCCTGTGTAATATAACTAGCAGCTTTTCCTGTGTAAAATTGCTATTAAATGTTCTTTTCTGCCTGCTGGCAAGCCAGCAGACACTATAGTGATTAAATAGCATTCAACAGGAAATAAAGTGACATACACATAAGATGGTCATGTGATTTTAGCAGCCAATGAGATTCCTACACCTTCACTGGTGACGTTTTTGACCTCTCTCCCTCCCTCCCCCCGTGCTCTGCACTGCAATTATATTGCTGTGCATTTCTGCAAAACAAAACTCACCAATAAACGTGGCAAAAAAAACCACAAAACTCGTTTTTTGAGCTGTTTTTGCCATGCACTGGACAAAAAACTCAGTTTTATGGATTTTTTTTAGGATTCGGTTTTCAGTGAGTTTTTTGTCCACTGCCGTGTAGACCTAGCCTTATGGTCTGGAAGCTGTCTTGTACCATCCCAATATGTCTTTAGAGAAAATATTAAATCAATCAGCAGCAGAGTATTAGCACCTGTGTTTTTCTCTCTCAATAGGAGTTTCCTCTCATGGTAAATACAGCTCTGCTAGCTTACATTTATAGTCACACATTCTGCTTGGACAATGTCATTTATTTTCAGAAACCTTCAATAAGTAAGGTTCCTGTAACAGGCTCAGTTAGGAATAGGAGATATCAGAGGTGAAATGTCAGTCATGCTGTAGATCTGCCCACGGCCTGCACAGGACGTGTGAGCCTGAAGAGGCTGTATTGAGTGAAAACAGCCAGATGAGATAACCTCATTAAGAGGTTAACTTTTAGTAATTTTTAACAGAGAATGGAAAAGAACTGTCATATTGCCATTGTGTTTTGCCACTGAACAGCATAAGAAATGTTAGGCTTATCCTACGGGTCATTGCAATCACAGCAGTTTAAATGTTATATCGTTTTTCTTGTGTTTTACAACTTTTGCACAAGAACTTTTTTTTAAATAAATTATTTGTTTTTGTGTTGCTGCATTCTACAAACCCGCTTAATTTTCTATCAACATCATTGAGGACGTGTTTTTTGCAGAACAGCTTGTAGTTGTCATTGCTACCATTTTGGGCTATGTATGACTATTTTGTTACCTTGTTTACCTGTTTTTGATAGGCTAGATAAACAGAAAACAGATATTCTGGTATTGTTTATTAATTTAACTTACAACCATGAGTGATATTATGTTTTTATTTTATTTTTTACAATAATTTTTGTTAAAAAATTTACTATTCCCGTTTGTAAGTTACATTGTGGGCCTCATGTATGAAAACTGTCTAGCTCTAAGACCATAGCAACCAATCAGAGCGCCCCTCTCATTTTTCAGAGCACTATAAGAAATGAAAGGAGAGCTCTGATTGGTTGCCATGGGCAACAAAGAAAGTCATAGACCTAGATAGTTTTCATACATGTGGCCCTGTGTGTACTTAGACCTGCAGTCTAAGGGCTTGTTCACACGGAGTTTACACTCCGTGTTACAAGCGCTTTTAGGATCCGTCTTGGGGTCCGCTCTGTCGGTCCCCAAGACGGATCTAACAATTAGCAGTGAGATTATCACTGCTGTCTATGCCGAACACGGAGCGGCGTTCAGATGAGGGATCGCTGCTGCGTGTTTCAAAAGCGCAGCTCGGCTCCGTCTTGAAAAGAATTGCATGTCAATTCTTTTCAAGAGGGAGCTGAGCTGCGCTTTTGAAACACGACAGCGGCGATCCCTCATGTGAACGCCGCTCCGTGTTCGGCATAGACGGCAGTGATAATCTCACTGCTAATTGTTTAGATCCGTCTTGGGGACCAACAGAGTGGATCCCAAGACGGATCCTAAAAGCGCTTTTAACACGGAGTGTAAACGCCGTGTGAACAAGCCCTAAGAATGCACCAAATTTATCACATTGGCTGTTTGACTTTGTTGGTGAATCTAGTCTTGTCTAGACCAAAATTCTATGCCAGAATTCTGAGCCAATTTTGGTGCACATTGTCACATTTTATTCCACACCCCTTCTGTGAAGCAACATCCTTCTTATGGCTAAGACACAACCCTTGTCAAGCAAGTCTAAATAGTGATTAAAACATAAATGGAAAAATGTATGAAAACTGTCTAAGTCTAAGACTTTCTGTGTTGCCCATAGCAACCAATCAGAACACCCCTTTCAGTTTTTCAGGGCACTATATGGAATGAAAGGGGTGCTCCGATTACTTTTGTGGTATAATTCCTACATTTTGTGAATCTAAAAATTATTTTCTATATGGTTGAATAAGGGTGCTTTCACACGGTGCGTTTTTGGTGCGTTTTTTGTGCAGAAAGACACAGCAATTAATGATATACATTGTTGCACAAAAAACGCATCCAAAAAACGCATCAAAAACACACCAAAAAAGCACCATGTGAAAGCACCCTGAGAAGTAATTATGTAGAGACTTTTCTATTTGGCAATTATATTTCACAGTCTCACTGTGCTGTTTTACTGACCCTGCTCTTCACAGCCAGATTTAGACTCACACGTCCTGGTCACGCTGTGTGATGATCTACAGCAGTGCTTGGCATATCAGCTCTGCTATTTCTATCTGTTGTAGTGACATGAGGGCAGGAGGTTTGTAAACTGTTGCTCACAAGGCTAAAAAGCTCTAATATTAAGGTAACATACATAAATAAACTGCTGATATCTATTGATCTATCTATCTAAAACTTAAGTAAATCTGAAGCACTCACAATTAATGAAAAAAGTTCTCATTCTGAGCCGAAACATTGCCATTGGACATGCAATAAAGCACTGTTAACTTTTTTTCATTAATTGTGAGTGCTGCAGATTTTCTTAAGTTTTAATACTAGACCCAGACAGTAGACTTTTTCTGCTTGCACCCATTTTCTTTTTGTATTTTGGATGTGCTGCCCTTTCCTTAATTTTATCTACATATATATATATATATATATTATAAATGTATATATAATATATATAAATATATTATAAATATATATATATATATATATAATATTATATATATATATATATATATATATTATATATATATATATATATATGTTACCATTCAAATGTTTAGGGTCACTTTGAAATTTCCTTATTTTTGAAAGAAAAGCACAGTTTTTTTTCAATGAAGCTAACATTAAATGAATCAGAAATATACTTTATACATTGTTAATGTGGTAAATGACTATTCTAGCTACAAACGTCTGGCTGTTAATGAAATATCTACGTAGGTATATAGAGGCCCTTTTCCAACAACCATCACTCCAGTGTTCTAATGGTATATTGTGTTTTCTAACTGTGTAAGAATGCTATTGGATATTTTGAAAACCCTTGTGCAAGTATGTTAGCACAGCTGAAAACAGTTTTGCTGATTAGAGAAGCTGTAAAACTGACCTTCATTTGAGCTGGTTGAGAATCTGGAGCATTACATTTGTTGGTTCGATTAAACCCGCAAAATGACCTGAAAAAGAGAACTTTCATATGAAACTCGACAGTCTATTCTTGTGCTGAGAGATGAAGGCTATTCCATGCAAGAAATTGCCAAGAAACTGAAGATTTCTTACAACTACTCCCTTCAGAGGAGAGCACAAACAGGCCCTAACCAGAGTAGAAAGAGAAGTGGGAGGCCCCGCTGTACAACTGGGCAACAAGACAACTACATTAGTCTCTAGTTTGAGAAATCGACGCCTCACAGGTCCTCAACTGGCAGCTTCATTAAATAGTACCCGCAAAACGGCAATGTCAACGTCTACAGTGAAGAGGTGACTCCGGGATGCTGGCCTTCAGGGCAGAGTGGCAAAGAAAAAACCATATCTGAGACTGGCTAATAAACGGAAAAGATTAATGTGATGGTCTGGGGTTGCTCTGTTGCTGGTAAAGTAGGAGATTTTTACAAGGTAAAAGGGATTTTGAATAAGGAAGGCTATCACTCCATTTTGCAACACCATGCCATACCCCATGGACAGCGCTTGATTGGAGCCAATTTCATCCTTCAACAGTACAATGACCCAAAGCACACCTCCAAATTATGCAAGAACTATTTAGGGAAGAAGAAGGCAGCTGGTATTCTATCTGTAATGGAGTGGCCAGCAAAGTCACCAGATCTCAACCCCATTTAGCTGTTGTGGGAGCAGCTTGACCATATGGTACACAAAAAAGTGTTCAGCAAGTCAATCCAACTTGTAGGAGGGGCTTCTGGAAGCATGGGGTGAAATTTCTCCAGATTACCTCTATTCTTCTATTTGTTATTTGATCATAATCTTCAAAAGTAATGTGATATTTAGGAGACAAAAAGAAAACAAGAGGTTATTTCTCATGCACACTGTATGTAGCAAATACAATCTCCTAAATTCTGTGTCACAACTGCCCACCTTTCAGGGTTGTACTATGACTGGTACAACTCAGATATTCGTTTGTAGCAGTCCAAATCCGTCACTGCAGCCGCTCCCAGTTCCACAAACGATCACCACTAATGACTGATTGAGGCAAAACATCCAAAGATAAAGCCCCAGTATCCCCCACTGCAAACTTTTATGCAAAATAGGGGGATTGGCGCAGTGGTTAGGAATAGTTGGTAGATTAGTGTTGGCAAATAACATCAGGGTTGGCAGAAATAAGGCTAAGAAATGCACGAATCTTTACATGTGCATTTCCTTTTTCTTTTTTAAAAACTGCACAACTCTGGAGCACAACACTAAACAAAAAAACATACTATTCTAAAAAAAAATCCATAAAAGGAATATGTAAAAAACAGGACTATTCGTTTCGCGAAGACTCATGCCCCTCTTCCTCAGGTCACTGGATTGGAGGAAGCTGGACATGAGTCTTTGTATTCCTGTTTTTTAATATATCTTTTTTATAATATATCCTTTTTATGGAATTTTATTTTTACATTTGAATGCTTGTGATAGTATATTTTTCTGTTTAGTGTGCTACTCCAGAGATGTGCAGTTTTAAAAAAATAAATAAGAAATGCACATGTAAAGATCCATGCCTTTCTTAGCCTTATTTCTGACAATGCTGATGATAATTTGCCAACCCTAATCTACCAGCTATTCCTAACCACTGCGCCAATCTCCCTATTTGACATAACATTTTGCAGAAGGGGATACTCCTATATTGTGGCTTAATCCTTGGGCTATTTGGTCATCAGATACACTCTTAGGTATACTTCTGAACCTTATAGTGTTTCACAAGTGCTATATGTTGTTTTTTTTTTTATCTTATAGAGACAATATAATTATTTGCCTTATTATCAACAAGGCTATTAAGTGCCACAATGAATTCTTCCATCTTATCATCTAGGTATGTCCTGTGTTCTTAAAGTACAACCAGTTAGAATTTAGAGAATAAACAACAGACTGAAGATATTTATGAATCAATCATTTTAGGTCGAGTTACAAACATTTCATAGCTGTTATAAAGATGGGTTGTCTGATTAAGTTGTTATTTTATCACAGAACACTTCTAGTAGAGCCCAAAAGAGTCACTCAAATGTTTAGTAGCGTTGCTAGATATAAATTTGAGTACGAGTAAGACTCCTGACATACGTTGCTTTCATGTTTTCTCCTGTTCCAGGTTATATCTATCTAAGCTTTGTGGGCCCAGTTGGATAAATAATGGACTTTAGGCTACTGATGTATTGATGGATTTTGTTTTGAGTTGCTTTTGGGACCGATTCTGATTGTGCCATGCTACTGGAGGATCACTTCACTCTGTGTCTGGCCTCACCTTTAGCAAACTCTTAAAGGTTTCTTTTTGGTTCAAGGGTCCTGTTACATGAGTTTGGAGCTGTTGTCGGTAGAATATAGGCTGAATATAGATTTATTTTGAGATTTGTTGTAGGCCTCAAGTATGTTTACTGTGGAGCCCTCTTACAATCACAGACAAAGGCTCAGAAATTTTGTTCACAACTTCAAAAAGGTAGTTTGCCTTGCAGGTTTCAGAATACCAAATTCCAAAAAAAGACTTCTCAGATTGTTCAGGGAGCTCTGGTAGGAAAGATGAGAGTAGTGAAATGTCTACATATACAACAGATAGGGAGGATTGCAATAAATTATATATATATATATAATCACTGGCATCGAGGTCCAAATTTTTGACATTTTAGAAAAACTATGTAAGCCACAGAATGTTATGCAACTTGCAATTTACAGAGTTCAATGCTAAAAATATACTGCATCATGCATAGGTTTTGTAATAGGTCTGTTCTGTTCTACATTTATTCAACAAATGTATTATTATTTATTATAGAGCGCCATTGATTCCAGGGTGCTGTACATTCAAATGGGGGTTGCATACATAACATAGGTCAAATAAGTACAATGATAACCATGAATTACTTACAACTGGCAAAGAGGGAGATAGGGCCCTGCCCACGAGGGCTTACAATCTACAAGGAAGGGGGAAAGAGACAGAAGGTGAGGGGCAGACATGTTTGTGGGGTAGTACAGTGGTAGCAGGGTTATTGTAGGTTATAGGCTATCCTGAAGAGATGGGTTTTCAGGTTGCTTTTGAAGCTAGCGAAGGTGGAGGAGAATCTGATGTGTTGGGGCAGTGAGTTCCAGTGAATGGCATGTCTGTCTTCAAACACTGATAATTCTAACAGCTATTACACACAAGCCATGCCCTTGTAATTATTTTGTTACACCTGTGTGGAGACAATGCTCAAATGTGTTTAGCAGTCTGAATATTGGAAATCATAGGACATTTTTATTTTTTCAAATCAGTGCTAATATATGTTTATTTTGTACATTTAATAAAAATACTAATAAGTAAAAACAGAAAAAAAATACTTTTTATACCCTTTCTATGGGACTAGGTTAAATTAATATTGTCATAACCTAAAGATGATTCCTTAATTTCCTCTAAGCATTTCCAAATATTCTTAATTATTCAATTATGACAACACTATAACCTTCAAAAACAATGCTCCCATTTTAGTATTTAACAAGTGTTAAATGAGCCAATATTTTAATTACTTGTCACAGTACAGGGTAAGATTGTCACAGCGAAGGCCCTGTCCAGCAGCTGGTACTGTGTATAGGAGCAAGCAGTGGTATTAAACAGATCAGGACAGGGCTTTTAGCTCATTAATTTGATGTGAGCTGTGAGGAAGCAGTTACCTACTTCAGGACTGTAAACTGTATGTCCTGCAGCAGAGGGGTTAGCTGCAAAGCCACCACAACTGTTTGCCCCTTTTGTTTACATGGTCACTAGAGATGGGCGAATTTCCCGAATTTCTCGGCAAAAAATAACTTCGTTCCGAATTACTTCGGCATGAATCACGTTAAAAAACAGCTATTTCCAGGCTGCACAGAGCCTGCAGGAGGCTGTAGAACGTTGTGCCATGCTTAAATATGCAGAGAGAGCTTGGTTTGGTCTTCATACAATGTTGTGTTTTAGTATGACACGCACATGACTGCCGCCGCTCTTAGAATCGCTTCACTATAAAATTCCCTGGGCACTTAAGAGGGCAAAACTGACCAAAAAACTGAAGGGGGAATGTAGCCTGATAAAGTCATGCGAGCGACAGCTGGAAAAAAGCTGAGGGCTCAGGTGGCAACATCAGTGACAGAGTGTGGAGGTGACGGCGGCAGCCAAAGCAGCTTGAGGTCAGAGAGTGGCACAATGACATTCTGGAGGTTGCAAAAACAGGAGTAGGCCACAGAGAGAGGCCACAGAGTGGGACAATGACACAGTGTGGAGGTCATGGCAGCAGCCACAGAAGCAGCATGATGTCAGACAGTGGCACAATGACACAGTGTGTAGGTCACGGCAGCAGCCACAGCAGCGCATGAGCGACAGTTTGGCCAATGACACCCGTGTGTAGGGCACGGCACAACCCCAACGCCGCATGAGGTAAGACATGGACAAAGACAGTGTGTAGGGCACCCCGGCAGCAGCCACAGCAGCTGATAAAGGGCAGACAGTGGCCAATGCCCGTGTGTAGGGCACCAGCAGCCACACAGAGAGGTCAGATAGTGGCACAAACACAGTGTGTGGTTGGCAGCAGCCACAGCAACACAAGAGGGCAACAGTGGGACAAAGAAAATTCGGAGGTGCAAAAACAGGAGTGGGGCCACAGTTGGGGGACAATGCACAGTGGAGGGCCCGCCAAAACAGCAGCATGAGTCAAACAGGGCACAATACAAGGTTGGTCACGGCAGACCCCAGCACAGCAAAGGTCAACAGTGGCAAAAGACACAGTGTGTAGGTCACGGCAGAGCCCCGCAGCACATGAGGTCAGCAGTGGACAATGACATTTGGAGGTGGCAAAAAAAAAAAAAATAGCCCCCAATCACAATGAAAAGAGTAAGGTGACGGGGGCAGGGGCACAGCATGAGGGCAGAGAGTGGCACAATGGGAAAAGTGTGGAGGGGCCGGAGCAGCCAAAAGCAGCAGATAGGTTTAACATGGCACAATGACAGAGTGTGGGGGTGGGTGGGCCAATACAGGCACTGGAAAGATGGTGGTGGCAGATGGAAAACTGTCGCAGTGTGTGGCATCAGGTGGGTGGGCGGCATAGAATAGTGGTGGGCAGGAAGTTTGAACCCAGACTCATTTCTCACGTTTGGGTGAGGATTGGCTGATTAGTCTGACGCCTAAGGCATTTGGGGTGTGGAAATCCTGGCCATCACGGCCTGATTTTGCTGAACAAGTCAGTCGACCACATTTCCCGTGGACAAGAGGGTTCTCTTGGGGTAGACGATGGCCCCCCCGCACTGAATCACCCCTCTGATGCCAGAACTACTGGCCGGGCAGGACAGCTTTCTCCTTCCAACTGCAAGTCTCTGAGTGCAAGTTGCGGCCGACCCATCCATTTTGTGTTCTGCCCAGAAGTCCCAGCGGGATCTTCTAACTGGGGTGGCATGAGTGCTTCCAGAGAGTCTACCACCTAGTTGGATCAGGGTCTACCTCCAGTGTCGCTGCTGCTGCTGCTGCTAGGCGACCGCCCTCCTCACTAGGGCGTAGTGAACGAAGCGCTCATCATGACTCCAGACTTAGGTTGCTCGCGATGGACCTGGTACTAGCTCCGATCCTACCTGCACCTCTCCCCGGCAGCCGCGGCAGTCATAACGCGCGCAGAAGTAACCCACCGTGTCAACCTTTCAGAGGAGGGAAGAATGCTGCACAATGTGGTCACGGACTCAACTAGACTACGGAGGATTCTGCAAATATTATTTGAGTCTTTGACCTGACCTCTCAATAACTGTATGTGACAAGGCTCCCATTCTTTAGACCGTAGCGAGGTACCATTTTTAGGGGTTGGAAGACGCCAGAAGTCATCCCTCTGCCGGAGATGACTATTCGGACTGTCACATAGCCAGGCGAACTATCAGCATTCTGCCAACCTGCCACAAATGACTTTCGAGGGGCTCCTGCCATGTTCCTCACTCTCCACTGTAATACTGCCACTGTGCTATGCGGTCATCGAGCCATCTTTCCTCATCTCCATCTATCTCCTCCAGCTGCTCCTGCTCCGACGCTCTCTATGTCACCTACCTGGGTAGAAAACTGATCCACCTCATTTCACCAGACAATGCTTCTGCTCCAATGTCCTCCTGCCTCCTCCTCCGATTTCAGTCCCTCACCGGGACTCTCATGGTGGACCAGCGAGAATATAAGTTCGCCACGTCTCAGTCCCCCTGCCCATACAGATTTTTCAGCAACTCACGACATAAAGCATGCAATGACGTTATCATCCCGTATTGTCCTGGCGACTGACAAATAACGTCGCCGACCGTCCTCGAATGCCTCACGAACCAAAACGGCAGGTCTCCACCATGAACTGTCACTAACTCGGCTGTCTGACATCAAATTACACAGGGGAGTACTTTCTGTCCTGCCTGGAATCCATCAAAAAATCGTTAAAGGCCTTTCTTCCTTTCATACAGTCGGACCAACATGTGCAGGCTGGAATTTCCAACGGGTGGAAACATCGCATATCAGAGTGTTTTCGGGGAAGTCGTTCTGCCCCTGCAACTCGAGGAAGCAGGGTGATCCTGCCTGGCTTTGTACGAATGTGATAAAGTGCATGGCACAGTTTCCGTAGCCATATTTCAGAATGTTTCTCTAAAGATCGTGAGCACTACTACAGGAACCTTTTCACAACCAGATTGAAACGTCGCCATCAGGGCGCATAACCATCCCTCCTCGTGGCAACGCGGACACCATGTTACTCCCATTGTCCGTCCACCATGGTTCCCGAATTTTCATTGCGTGGAGAAAGCCACACATCGATTTCTTGCGCATGACGTGGAGCAGTTCCCCCCTATAATGAGGTTTCTGTTCGGTTCGCCGACCAAGCGCCACGGTTAGAACTGCGAGACTCCCGCCTGTGCCCTACATATGTTGTGGTACATATGGACATGTACTTGTCTGGTGGCTGACATAGGTGTGGTCGGAGGAAGTGAGTGCGTGGCAGGACATTGCGCATGAGCCCACCGCAGTTTGACAACGTGGATGAGAAGCGGCGTCCTCTGTCCAAGATGTTGGTGTGCCTGGGCCGGAAGCCATTCACCCATGGGCCCGTAAAGTACTGTACTGGCTCTGGATGGTAGTTACAGCTCAGACATCACGTGCAGCCATGCCGTAGCACACTTGTAGAGCACTAAACGCCGAATATGCGCTCAAGGACTGGCCCACCTATCAGTCTCAACATATTTAAGAAGATGCTGGTGACTGCCCGTTTTTGGAAAAGGCCAAATTAGCGGCTTGGAGACACTTCTCCATCCGAGCAGCGATCACAAGCCATTATAGTTCTCGTGAACCAGTCGCGAGTAGTCCACCATTTGAAAGGTAGGGACTGCAGTACAAACAACTGTGGACGGCGGCACGGTCAGCTGCTGCACCATAGGTTGTTGGACTCATACTGTTGTCTCTTTTGCCAATCCGCCTCACTTGAACGCACTTGCTTGGCACCATGAGTAACGAGGAGCAGGAGCATCTGGACCGGGAGATGATGTCAAAGACGAAACAGCTCGCCTTCTGAAGAGGTGAGTCGGAGGCCTTGACAGGCATCTAATGGCATCTTGCCATTTGGGCGCTGCTGCTGCTGTTTGCACCGGCTGCAGGATGGAACCCCACCAATACTGAGGCCACATATTCTCCCAGGCCACCGGATGGTGGACGGACTTGCATTGTTGACCACAGGGCCGTGGGTGCCAACGTTAGTTTCCCTGGCCACGCTTCACTTTCCTGCTACATGATTCTACATATACCCATATTCGCCTCCTCCGGTGTCCTAGCAAAGAACTGCCACACGCCGAGTAAATCGATTTTTACAAAAACCTGCCAACAACAGCTCCGCACTGAGTGACTACTGCCCGTCCGTCAGCCAGTGGTCGTTGAGTGGCCCCTGTGCCGCTACGTTTCTTGGACCTGCTGAAGAGGGTTTTTTACCCCGTTGGCCCGCTTGGCTCCCTCCTTACACTGCTGCTACCACCCTTATTAACTCACGTGCCACACCACCCACTTGCATGCATGACGCCGCTGCCTGACGCGCAATCTTACGCCCTCTTCTTAGCACTGATGATGACTAAGCCCTTGCCTCAGCCCCGGCTCCCAAGTGCGGTTCGGAGCTACAAATCATCATCTATTTGTGTTTTTCATCGTCACTGATGTCCTCTATCAACCGGTTTGACCGTGTCCTCATCAACGCTCCCATGCCCTCCAACATCTAACTTTGCCGCCTACTCTGCAGAAGCATGGGATATTGGCGCCCATTTCCTTTCTCGCTGCCAATAGCTGCTGACTGCCTCTCCCTAAATTGTTCATCCTCCTATATAGGGAAGCTGAGCCCAGATCACATAGTAGATCTCTGGCTAGGGAACCGGATGGTGACAGAGGCCAGGTTTAGGACAGGTGAGAGCCGCTGACACCCTCCCGGGCCATGCCAACAAGGGTTTTGTGTCCTGGACGTTCCCCAACCGACGTCTTGGCTGGGGTTTGTCAGTATGTTCAACTGGTGGAGGAAGTGGA
Source organism: Phyllomedusa bahiana (assembly GCA_025379985.1). Classification (NCBI taxonomy): domain Eukaryota; kingdom Metazoa; phylum Chordata; class Amphibia; order Anura; family Hylidae; genus Phyllomedusa; species Phyllomedusa bahiana. The sequence goes on along the minus strand of JAODAL010035175.1, from coordinate 6,253 downwards.
TGATCTAGTCAACCCAATTCAAGTGATACATGTGGTTGCTGAACAACCCATGGCCCGCTAGATGACAGCGGCAGTTAGTGGCCCTCAACCGAAGTGGACCCCTGCAGCGTCGTCCCCTTGCGTGTCTGCGACCTGGGCCTGGAATGTTTGTGCCTCAGCCACACGTCGTGTGAAGCCGCCACCGTCTCTGTCTGACATACGTTAGTTCTAAAATGTACAGAAACTGTTTGATGAAAGATATCTGTAATGATAAATACACACCCTGTATTTGACGCCAAATGAACCCAGTTAACAAGGCTTGGTAACCCTTGGATATAAATTGCGCTCCACATATGGGCAAGGAAAAATTGACTTGAGTATGCCGTTAAAAACTTCTGTGTTATTTTACCTGATATAAAAGGCACAAACAGGGCTTAATTAACCTCGAGATATTAATTATGTCTACAGAATTTCTTTTTTTTTTTCAAGTGGCGGTGAAAAACAAAGTTTATTTTACATGAGTAGAACTGAAGAACACGCAGAATGTAACCCCTGGATGTAATTGCGCCCAAAGAATTGAGCCACCACAAACTAGTAGCTTTGTTACCGTGTTACAATTGCGGTGTGTTTTTACCTCGGCCACACAACAAGAGATAAAATTGTAATTAACCTTTTGCTTGTGAAATTTAGGCTACAGAAAAAATGTAAAGAAAAAAAAAAAAAAAAACAGTAACAAAAAAAAAAAAAAAAAAAAAAAAATATATTTTGGCGTTAAAATGGCGGTTTCTTGGGATCAACCACAACGTGAAAAACAACGCTTATTAAACTCCCTGAACTGTAAATGCACCAAACAATTGAAGCACCACAAACCTAGTAAGCTTTGTAGCGTGTTACAATTGCTGTTTTTTACGCTAAGCACAACAAGGAGATAAAATTGTAATTAACCTTTGCTTTGTGAATTATGCTACAGGAAAAATGTATATATTTTGGCGTTGAAAATGTACGTTTCTTGGTGATCACCACATCTGAAAAACAATGCTTAATTAACCCCTGGATGTAAATTGCACCCAAAGAATTGAGTCCACAACAAACTAGTAGCTTTGTAAGCGTGTTTACAATGACGGTGTTTTTTACTCCACACAACATGCGATAAAATTTTAATTAACCTTTGTTTAGTGAATTATGCACAGGAAAAATGTATATATTTGGCGTTGAAAAAAGACGTTTTCTTGGGATCACCACAGCTGAAAAACAAACGCTTTAAATTAACCCCTTATGTACAATTGCGCCAAATAATTTGAGCCACCACAAAACTAGTAGCTTTTGTAGCAATTTACAATATGCGTTGTTTTATTTATTACGCCACACAACAAGAGATAAAATTGTAATTAAAACCTTTGCCATTTGAATTATGCTACAATGAAAAAGTATAATATTTTGGCGTTAAAAATGACGGTTTTCTTGGTGATCACCACAGCTGAAAAACAACGCTTAATAAACCCCTGGAAGTAAATGCACCAAAACAATTGAGCCACCACAACTAGTAGCTTTGTTAGCGTGTTACAATGCGATGTTTTTTACGCCCACACAACAAGAGATAAAATTGTAATTAACCTTTGCTTGTGAATTATGCTACAGGAAAAATGTATATATTTTGGGCATTGAAAATTGACGGTTTCTGGGATCACCACAGCGAAAACCAACGCTTAATTAACCCCTGGATTAAGTTGGCGCCAAAGAATTGAGCCACCCATACTAGTAAGCTTTGTAGTGTCAGTTTACAATGCGTGTTTTTTACGCCACACAACAAGAGATAAAACACATGTAATTAACCTTTGTCTTGGAGAATTTAATGCTACAGGAAAAATTTATATATTTTGGCGTTGAAATGACGGTTCTTGGTATCACAACAGCTGAAAAACAACCGCTAATTAAACCCTGAAGTAAATTGCCACCAAAGGAAATGAGCAGCCACAAATTAGTAGCTTTGTAGTGAGTTACAATGCGGTTTTTTTACGCCAACACAATAAGAGATAAAATGTAATTAACCTTTGCTTGTGAATTATGCTACGGAAAAATGTATATATATTGGCGTTGAAATGACGGTTTTTCTTGGCATCACCACAGCTGAAGAAAACCCAACGCTTAATTAACCCCTGGATGTAATATTGCGCCAAAGAATTTGAGCCATCGACAAACTACTAGCTTTGTAGCGTGTGACAATTGGGCGCAAAAAAAATTGGGGTTTTTCTTTAACCGCCACACAACAAGAGATAAAATTGAAATTAACCTTTGCTTGTGAATTATGCTACAGGAAAAATGTATAAATTTTGGGCGTTGAAAATGACGGTTTTTTCTTGGATCACCCAGCTGAAAAACAACGCTTAATTAACCCCCTGGATGTAAAATGCGCAAAGAATTGAGCCACCACAAACTAAGTAAGCTTTGTAAGCGTGTTACAATGCGTGTTTTTTACGCCACACAACAAGAGATAAAATTGTAATTAACCTTTGCTTGTGAATTATGCTACACGTGAAAAATGTATATATTTTGGGCGTTGAAAATGACGGATTTGTTCTTGGATCACCACACTGAAAAACAACGCTTAAATAACCCCCTGGATTTAAATTGCGCCAAAGAATTGAGCCACTACAAACTAGTATCTTTGTAGCGTGTTTACAATGCGGTGAGTTTTTTTACGCCACACAACACAAGAGATAAAATTGAATTAAACCTTGCTTGTGAAATATGCTACAGGAAGAATGTATATATTTTGCGTTGAAAATGACGTTTATCTTGGATCACCACAGCTGAAAAACAACGCTTAATAACTCCTGTATGTAAATTGCGCCAAAGAATTGAGCCACGGCACAAACTAGTAGTCTTTGTAGCGTGTTACCATGCGGTTTTTTTAACGCCATCACAACAAGAGATAAAATATGTAATTTAAACCTTTGCTTGTGAATTATGCTACATGGAAAAATGTATATATATTTTGCGTTGAAAATGACGGTTTGCTTGGGATAACCACAGCTGAAAAAAACGCATAATTAACCCCTGGATGTAAATTGCACCAAACAATTGAGCCACCACAAACTAGTAGCTTTGTAGCGTGTTACAATGGCGTGTTTTTTACGCTACCACAACAAGAGATAAAATTGTAATTAAACCTTGTCTATGTGAATTATGCTGACAAGGAAAAAATGTTATATTTTTGGGCGTTGAAAATGACGGTTTCTCGGGATACACCACAGCTGAAAAACAACGCTTAATTAACCCCTGGATGTAAAATTGCCGCCTAAGAATTGAGCTCCCACAAACTAGTAGCTTTGTAGCGTGTTTACAATTCGGTGTTTTTTACGCCACCACAAGAGATAAAATTGTAATTAACCTTTGCATGTGAATTATGCTACAGAAAAATGTATATATTTTGGCGTTGAAAATGAACGGTTTCTTGGAACACCACATCTGAAAAAACAACGCTAATAAACCCCCTGGATGTAAATTGCTGCCAAAGAATTTGGAGCACCACAAAACTAGTAGCTTGTAGCGTGTTACAATGGCCTGTGATTTTTTACGACCACACAACAAGAGATAAAATTGTAGATTAACCTTTGCTTGTGAATTATGCTACAGGAAAAATGTATATATTTATGGGCGTTGAAAATGGACAGGTTTCTTATCTTGGATCACCACAGCTGAAAAAACAACGCTTAATACCCCCTGGATGTAAATTGCGCCAAACAATTGAGCCACCACAACTATAGTAGCTTTGTATCGTATTACATGGCGTGTTTTTTTTACGCTACACAACAAGAGATAAAATTGTAATTAACCTTCAGCGTGTGAATTATGCTACAGGAGAAATGTATAATTTTTGCGCGTTGAAAATTACGTTTTCTTGGGTCCCCAAACAGCTGAAAAACAACGCTTAATTAACCCCTGGATGTAATTGCGCTAAAGAATTGAGCCACCACAAACTAGTAGCTTTGTAGCGTGTTACAATGGCATGTTTTTTACGCCACACAATAAGAGATAAAATTGTAATTAACCTTTGCTTGTGAATTATGCTACAGAAAAATGTATATATTTGGCGTTGAAAATGACGGTTTCTTGGGATCACCACAGCTGAAAAACAACGCTTAATTAACCCCTGGATGAAATTTGCGACAAAGAATTGAGCAACAACAATCTAGTAGGTTTGTAGCGTCTTACAATGCGGTGTTTTTTAAACCCATACAACAAGAGATAAAATTGTAATTAACCTTTGCTTGTGAATTATGCTACAGGAAAAATGTATATATTTTGGCGTTGAAAATGACGGTTTCTTGGGATCACCACAGCTGAAAAACAACGCTTAATTAACCCCTGGAATCTAAATTGCGCCAAAGAATTGAGCCACCACAAACTAGTAGCTTGTAGCGTGTTACAATGCGGTGTTTTTTACGCCACACAAAAAGAAAAAATTAATAACTTTGCTGTGAATTATGCTACAGAAAAAGTAATATTTGGGTTAAAATGACGTTTCTGGATCACCACAGCGAAAAACAACGTTTAAAATAACCCTGAAGTAAATGCGCCAAAATTTAGCACCACAAACATAGCTTTGAGGTGTTCAAGCGTGTTTTAACGCCCAAAAAGAATAAAATTGTATTAACCTGTTGTGATTATGCTACAGAAAATGTATATATTTTGGCGTTGAAAATGACGGTTCTTGGATCACCACAGCTGAAAAACAAGCTTATTTAACCCCTGATGTAAATTGCGCCAAAAATTGAGCCACCACAAACAGTACTTTGTAGCGTGTTACAATGCGTGATTTTTTACGCCACACAATAAAGATAAAATTGTAATTAACCTTTGCTTTGTGAATTATGCTACAGAAAATGTATATATTTTGGCGTTGAAATGACGTTTCTTGGATCACCACAGCTGAAAAACAACCTTAATTAGAAGACCACCACAACTATAGCTTGTAGCTGTACAATGGTGTTTTACGCCACACAAAAGAATAAATGTAATTAACCTTGCTTTGATTATGCTACAGAAAAATGATATTTTGCTTAAAAACGTTTCTTGGATCACCACAGCTAAAAACAACGCTTAATTAACCCTGGATGAAAATTCCAAAATTGAGCCACCACAAACTAGTAGCTTGTAGCGTGTACAAGGTGTTTTACGCCAACAATAAGAGATAAAATGTAATTAACTTGCTTGTGAATTAGCTACAGAAAAAGATAATTTGGCGAAAAATTTCTTGGATCACCACAGCGAAAAACAACGCTTAAACCCCTGATTAAATTGCGCCAAACATTGAGCACCACAAACTATAGCTTTGTACGTGTACAATGGGTGTTTTTTACGCACACAAAAGAGAAAATTGTATTAACCTTTGCTGTGATTATCTACAGAAAAATGTAATATTTTGGGTTGAAATGACGTTTCTTGGGATCACCACACGAAAAACAACGTTAATAACCCTGGATGTAAATTGCGCCAAAGAATTGAGCCACCACAAACTAGTAGCTTTGTAGCGTGTTACAATGCGGTGTCTTTTACGCCACACAATAAAAGATAAAATTGTAATTAACCTTTGCTTGTGAATTATGCTACAGGAAAAATGTATATATTTTGGCGTTAAAAATGACGGTTTCTTGGGATCACCACAGCTGAAAAACAACGCTTAATTAACCTCTGGATGTAAATTGCGCCAAAGAATTGAGCCACCACAAACTAGTAGCTTGTACATGTTACAATGGCGGTGTTTTTTTACGCACACAATCAAGAATAAAATTGTAATTTAAACCTTTGCTTGTGAATTATGCTACAGGAAAAATGTATATATTTTGGGTTAAAAACGGTTTCCGGATCACCCACAGCTAAAAAAAAAACCTTAATTAACCCCTGGATGTAAATTTGCCCAAAAATTGACCCACCAAAAACCCTTAGCTTTGTAGCGGTTACAATGCGGTTTTTTAGCACCCAACAAGAGAGAAAATTTAATTAACCTTGCTGGAATTATGCTACAGGAAAAATGAATATTTTTGGCTTGAAAATCGTTCTGGGATCCCCACATTTTAAAAAAAAAACGCTTAAATTAACCCGGATGTAAATTGGCCAAAAATTGAGCCCACCACAAACTGGGCTTTGTAGCGTGTTCAATGCTGTTTTTTAGCCACACAAAAAAAAAAAATTGTTTTTTCCCTTTTTGCTTGGGGAATTATGCTACAAAAAATTTATTTTTTTGGGTTAAAAATGACGGTTTTTTTCCCCT